>OY757188.1:67789847-68063282 GCA_963583895.1 Melanophora roralis
CAAAATATCGGGCGAAATTGTAAATTTTTTTCAACTATCTTTTTTATAATCCGTAAGTTTAAATAAAACTTATATTTTTTTCTTGTTCGTAGTAAAAAAAATTTTATACCGTTTGTGACATAGTGAACGCGACAGATTTTTGTTTTAAGTATATATTTATAAGTAATAAAATACATGTTTTGTTAATTAAAACAAATTAAATTTTTTTTTATTTAATGATAGTATCAATGTAAAAATTGATCATTAAAATTAAATTTCTAACATTATACTTACTTTTTAATTATGTATGTACCTGGGCGCTTTCATATGAAAACGATTGAAGTTCTTAATAACTTTTGGAGTAGCTGGACATTTTATGAACACATTCATAAAATGCGAAAACATCTAACAACATAAATTTATTTGCTTTCAAAAATTTTCATGCATTACTTTAAATAGTACCCCTTATTCCATTTACTGCTCCTTGATAAGATGTCGCACATGTGTCACCAAGGGTGGAGGCCATTTGAATTTAGTTTTTTCAAAATTTTATGGAATATTTTAATACATATGCGGTAATTAAAATGGCTTCTACCTTTGGTGACACATGTGCGATATCTTATAAAAAAGTTATTTTTTTTATTTGGTATCAACTTTCATCAGCCACCCTATATTTAAATAAAAAAACAAAAGCCCAAAAAAAAAAGAAAATTAACATTTGAAAGATTTCTCGTTAGGTTTTTCTTAAATTTAATATAAAAAAAATTAAAAAAAATGTTTGAAAAACAGGTTATACAAAAATATATGCTCTTAAGTGAAAAATATGCTGTTATATGCAAAATATGCAAAATTGTGCCCTAACAAATTAATGTCAAAATTTTGCAAAAGTTGTGAAACGGATGATAACAATAATGGGATTCGCTTCAAAGTAAATCATTTAAATAAAAAAAAAAACTTACAAAAGGCGACAATGAACACTCAAACGATTATTTGTTAAATTTTTTCAAAAAAAAAATATGCTGTTAAATAAAAATTATGCCTAAATATGGTGTTACGCAAAACAATGCATAAATATCCCTTACGAATTGATGCCAAAGTTTTGAAAAAGTTTTGAAACGGATGAAATTCTCAGTTTAAATTATGTTTTTAGCTCTGGTAAAACTTTAAAGACTAATAAATTCCTCCACATAGTACAATTTGAGTATTAATTTTCTCTTTGGCATATTAAAAAAAAAAAATCGGGGGTTTTTTTAATTTTTTCAATCGTGGTTAACAAATTTATAAAAATACCCACATAAAGAAAGTTTTCCTAATTTTAAATAGAGTTTATTAAAATTTACGAAAATGCATTGAAACTTTTTTCCACTTCCCTTTATAAACTATAGGTCAAACCTGCAAAGGGACCAAGTAAAATATTAACAAGTTAAAATTTATGTTACAGCACTGTTTTGCTTATAACTACAATAAAACAACAGCATAAATCTTTAACTCTTTTATGATCTGAATTCATATATTTAAAAATTTTTGATATATTCTAAGGGTTTAGTTAAACGATACTAATTTATCATTTTGGTTTATTAATTTACTTCGATTATTTTACCTTTTAAAATTTTGTGAATAAAATTACCTCATTATTTGGGTGACTTTTTTGCTGCGGTTGTGGTTGTTGGCTTTTGGTCGTTAACTTAAGAATCAATCGTAACAATTCCAGTATGGAAAAACAAGAAACAGCTAAACAACAGCAGTAGCATGTTTTTTAATACCAGCGGCATTTGAGTGCAACATCTTTGTGTTGTAAAATATAGACAAAGCGAGTAAAAACTTTAAGGTTCCACCATGCGAGTATTTTTATAATAAATGAAAAAACAAAGGTCGCAACTAAATGCGTGTTATGCGTGTTTTGGTATTTATTATATTCTGGCAACAACCAACAAACTAATAACGACAACATTAACTTAAAAGTGGGTTGAAAAAAATATTCTTATATGCGCACATACATACCTACAAACATTCATAAATATACCTTCTGCAAGGAATAATTCAATATTAAAAAACAAGAAATAAAAATAAAATTTGTAAAATATTAAACATAATAAAAAACGATTGTAATTAACAAACACTGCATGTAAAAATTTCATTCGTATGGCTTTTTAAAGTTGTTCAACAGGGTAATATTTGTCGATATCACATTGACTTTTGCAGCCGATAAATCAAAAAGAAATTGGTTTTGAAAGCGGGTGGTAAACCTGTTTTTTTTTAGCAGAGAAGAGGGAATATGTTTTATCAAGAGCAACAAAAAATTTTTTCAATTTGTTATACCCACAAAATGTTCAAATGTTTTTAATGCCAAAAAAAATAATAGTTTGAGAACCACCTTCAAGTACACCAATCGACTCAGAAATACATCCTGAGTCGATTAAGGCATACCCGTCTGGCTGTGTCAATATATTCTTGTAATCAAAGTACAGGTCGCAAGTTTGTAGATAGTTTGATGAAATTTGGCACAGATAAGTTTTTTTGGCACTGGCCCGAAATCAATTCTTTGTGGTGTTAATCATACGTTTTATTGGCATATCCCCTGTTGCCGCCACTGACGAAATCGCTAAGATATAATTATGATGCTTTTATTTGCTAAGCCGTGTTTGATTTTTACAAATTTCAAATGTTAAGTTATTTCGGAGTAGACGGTTCAAGCGCCAATTCCAATGCGCCATTTTTTCTAATTTAATCACTATTACTTTGGCTTGGCATGGTGACCATTTTCTTCCCATAGAAATGTTCTGCAGGGTATAATATGGTTGACCTTGAACTACTTTTCTTTTGCCTTTGTCAGTAAGTTTATATATATTAATAGCCTTACCCGGTCTGCTTTTCTGGAACCTCCATACTGTTTATAAGAGTAAAGTCATGTGGTAGAAAACTCTACTCCATTTATAACCATATCTGTTATTGTTCAATAGTTCTTAATGCTCTTATTTTTTGCAAATAACGGCCAACGTCGAATCTGTTTTGCATCGCAATTAACCATCAGCTGATCGTCCCTAAGGCGAGTTTTGGTCGAGGAACTACGCATTTTGCCGAACAAAGTCCAGTGCGCGCATCAGCTGCTGCCTCTTGACCGCCAAACTAGTGTAACCTACGCCCTGACCATCCTCAATTTCAAAGCCGAAGGGGACGATTTTAAGATCAAAATCATAATGAGCAATGAGGCTCATTTCTCCTTCAGCAGTTACGTGAACAAGCAAAAATATCGTTCCTGGGGCACCGAAAATCTACGTGCAATGAACGAAAAGCCATTACACTCGCTCATAGTGACTGCGTGGTGGGCTGTTTACGCTACAGGAGTCATCGGGCCTTTTTTTTTAGAACGCCACTAATCAAACGATAACAGTGGATAGTGCGCGCTATAGGGCCATGCTAGCCAAGTTTTTTTTGGCCGAAATTGAACGAATTAGGGCTGGAGGATATGTGTTTTTAACAGGACGGCACACTGCGTGAGCAACAACCGTTATTCTGAAGCCAACGCTCCCGGGTCGCCTCATCTTTCGCTTTGGCGGCTTACATTGGTCCGCCAAATTGCCAGATTTAACCATTCCAAACTTTTTTTGTGAAGAATGTCATAAAACTAGCCCGTATAGCAACTAATTTTGACGGCACCCATTTGGCCGATATCATCTTCCCGACTTGACCAATAAAAGTTCAAAGCATCATGTAAACTTAATCAAAAAACGGAATCGAAATTTTTCATTTAAAAAAAATTAAATTTCAAAATAAACATAACTTTTAGTTTTTTCCAAAGATATATATGTAGCTTTTTAAATTTTAAAGAAAATGAGCCATATTTTTTTGAAATTCATGAACAATTTTAAATTTATTGAAAAAAAAAAGTAAAAAAAGAGGTGCGAGAAGAGTATCTGAATTAAAATTTTATTATTTGATGGCGTGTCACAGCCTACTTCAAATCTTTTAGAGATTTGCGTTATAGGGCTTATACCGTTGCGGATTCAGAGGTGAGGATAACTTGGGATAGGATTCGCTAAATGAAAGGGACATCCTCCATATAAGCAAGTTATGAAAAGTAATAGCAATAACTATGTAAACGAGTTTTAAAAAAACTACTGTAAAATTGATACTAAAAAAAAGTTTTTAACAAACAATTGGAGTCACGCAAATGGATACTGTTCTCAATTTTCTGTAAGAAAAGTAGGAAAATATTTATAAAAATGTTATACTGGCTTTGAAGAGAAAGCATGAAAGAAGAAGCATGAAAGAGGAAGCATGGAAAATTGAAGACAAAATTGAAGTGCCAAATGGGTCAATTAAGCCGAGTAGGACTTTGCCGTTTGTTGTGTCTGCAGCTTTTTGACATCAAGCTTCCGTACATATCTCGTCACATTCAGACGGGTGCGGACCTTTGCTACAAAAAAGTAGTGATCCAAATCGATGCTCGCTCCTCGAATCGAACGTACGTCTAGCACACTGGACGAATGCCTTCCATCTATAACAACATGATTAATCTGGGTTCTCGTGTTGATCTGATAACAGCCACGTGATTTTATGTATATCGGGATGTCGAAATCTGGTGCTGCTTATTACCAAATTTTTTGCGCGGCGAAGTCTACTAGCCTCATTCCGTCATCAGATGTTTCCTTGTGGAGTCAAAATTTTCCGACTGGACGATTTTATTGTAATGGTCGGGGTCATATGCAACCATATGCTCTCTCTAGGCGCTCGTAAAATATATCTTTGGTCTGTTTGTCCTTATCTTCGGTCAAGGCATGGGCACAAATAAGACTGATGTTGAAGAATTTGGCTTTTATACTTATTATGGCTAGTCTTTCATCCACCTGAGTAAGCCCTAAAATAAGATGTTTCTCCATATAAGGTTCTAGCATTCCAGGTGCAGGTTCGTAAATCATGGTCCATAAAACGTTTGCGGGGGTCATCAAAATTAAAAGGGGTCTGTTAAAATTTTTCTTAATTTTTTTTATGGATACTACTTTTAACGGGTATTAGAGGCAGCTACGTCAGGTGATACAACGGGAAAGTCAGTGCCCACAGTTGAGATGAAGGAGGGACGAAGATTGGTCTGGACTTTGCCAGGTTAAAACCAATCAAAGCCGTTACTTGCTATCCAACATCTCCTACGTCACCCACTTGTACTTTTAATAATATTTAAATTTTGGTAGACGCGGCAGCAACTGCTTATTTTGCCTTGAAACCGTTGACAATAGAAGTTCTAGATATGCCTTCCAAGTTTCAAAATATCTTTGCTGTAAAAAAGGTTAAGTATTTTAAAATTATTTTTTTTTGTGGAACCACCTTTTTTTTGCCTTAAATTTTTATAAGAGGTTGTAAACGTATAAGCAAAGTTTTTTAAAAATCAGTCCGGTATTAGTACAAACTGACCTTTGACCTTCATATTAGCCAAAGTTCCTTAATGTTTTAATTTATGGGTCCAGAAATTACAAAAACTATTCCTTGTATATTTATCTAAACATTATTAAAATGGAACTGTTTTACTCCTCGTATTGATGTTGTTAAGTACTATCAGTTTGTGTGAAAAAATTCCCACCATTGATCAACACATCTCAATTATTCTAAGCCCTTTTAAAATGACAGCTAAGACTTTACTCTTCTAATATAAGAAAAGTCTTTATTGTAACATGTTTGTTAGCGTAAATTATAATAATTACAATTTGTTTGCGATTTAACTTGTCTGTTACGCATTCAAGCATTTTTTTTATCTATTTATGCAAATATTTATCCTGTCAAGGTTGCAACAACATTTGTGTGTCTATGTTTGGTTGGCTTGACTAGAAATTGTATGCATAGATAGATGTCTTCTGTGTTAAAGTGAGGAAAATCGTAACGAAGGGCCTAAGCCAGTGCTTCTTAAAGGGGATCCAGCCAATGTACTTCTCGTTAAAACGTAAAGTGAAAATATGGTTTAGTTTGATTAAAGTAAAAGAAAAGGCAAATTTAAAACATTCGTACGAGTAAATATAAACATACTTTTATATTTTTTATTTGTTACCTTAACACCCGTTCGATTAAGAATCGTAACTTACACAAATTGACGTATCTTTTGACTCTATTTGAAGTCTTATAATATGATGTACAGAGCATTTCTGTATAAACAGATTGGGGTTATGGGATACACATCAAAAATTTTTCCAATTATTTATTTTCTTCATTCTTTTTCTCCTGTAAGATAATTTTAATAAATTTATTGTTAAGGGCTTATAAGAACAGCATCAGTTAAAGCGAACATCTGCAGCTTGCAAGTTATGGATCTCGTAGACACGATTGAGACACTTAACAAGTGTTAGACATTTGAATAAACTCTCTTAAGATTAAAGTGTCTGCAATGGATCATCATCAAGTGCTTAGAAGACAATTATGGAAGTATATTATTTTAGCATTTTTCTTTTTAACACTTTAAATTATTATAATAAAGTGTAGAAACTAAGCACCCTAAGCTGATTTTAGCATTAACAAAAGCAAAATATTTTGCTAATTCTTTAATAGGTTTTGGTTTATAAATTATGTACTGAATTATACTTTTACAAGATTAAAAATATGAGAGAAAAAATTTAATTAAGGACAAATTCAATGTTGACATTCTTGTATATCTCAGTAATATGGCCACCTTTGCCATAAAGCTTAGTTTTGAAGGTGACAAACTAAAATCGGGAAAAAGTTTTATAAATATTTTTGTGCAATACATCTGGAAAATTATAGCAGCTTACGACTTTGAACTTGCTACAGAATATTTCTAATACTATGCACACATTTTGAAAGCAAAATTGATTGGGTAGGCGCGAGGCAGCCGCAGCCTCCATCAAAAATATTTTAATGGAATTTCTGATACGATATTTCTTGAAAACTTTAACAGCTATCAACTTTAAATTGACTACAAGGAACCCCCCTCACCAACTATCTTCATCATGAAAAACTAAGTCAGTAAATTCTAGTTAAAACATACACAAAGAGTTTATTTTATATTAAGACCTACCGTAAGTACAAAGTCTAGGCAACTTAAGGTGACTTTCATTAGTAAGGTTAATTTGATTTTCGGGTGACGCTTACTGTAAAAGTAACGCTTAATAATAAACCTATTTTCAAAAAAAAACGTGGTTGGTCCATTTCTATTTAAAAAATACTTGCGCATTTGTTAAAATATGTACTTAGAAAGCACAATTTTTTCGTAATTTTTAAAGTTAGATGTGATATTTGGAAGTAGGGCTCATATTTATAGGACTGAATTTAAATTAAAACTTTTTCATGATAAATAAACTTATGCAAAACTTTGTGGAAGGGTAATAGTTGAAGCATTTATTCAGGAGAAAATTTTTATAGGGGCTATGCTTAAAGAAACAGACTCCAGATCATATTAATTTAACACACTTGCAAAATTTTGTAAAGATAAAGTTAAAAGTATTTATTCCGGGAGGATTTTTTTATGAGGGCTATGCCAAAAAATAGACCGTTAAACACCAACACCATGGACGCCCAGACTGGCCAAGCTTTTTAAGAGGGGAAAAAATTAAAACTTAAAATTACAAAATACCATGTTCGAAAAACAATAGAAAAAAAATGTTTTGCGGATTAAAGCACACTTTTTACTACAAAGTACACAAAAAACATTTTTACAACCCCGCCTACTTACAACACGTTATGAATTGAACAAATAATGTTGAGTTGTGACTGTTTGCGTTAAAGTGCATATTATGGATTTAAAATTATTACAATTTCCATTTTATCTAATTTTGATTTAGATTCAAGAAAATAATAAATCGAATTTGCCATTTTAATTTTGGTCGAATAATTTATTTTATTTTTGTAATAATTTGATCAACTCAACAAGTTAAATTGATCGTGAAAATATAAAATTCCACGTTCAGCGTAACGCATTATTAAACGCCTCGCTTTAGGTTTCTGAATGAGTGAGAGTGAAGTTTAGTTTTTAAAAAATGGAAAGCTTTGTTTTCACTCACAAGGAATAAGCAATTCTGTTTTCTTTTTTTCAAATTATGTGAGTTAAATAGATATTGTTAACAGCCAAGCACTGCTGAGGTACAAAGAGTGCAACAAAAAATCTGCAACTGCTTTCAAAAAATATTTTACTTGGCTGGTGTTATTGAGAAGGCTTGTTTTTCAAGCAAAAATTTTTTTCAATACAATTATTTAAAATACTAATTTAGTTTTAGTAAAAAAAATAAAAATGAACCAAAGCTAGAAATAATTAGGCAAAATTTGCCTTAAAACAATGGGTTTGTCTGAAAGGTAATAAGCAAATATTATTATACCCTTCGCATTTGTGATAAGGGTATAATAATTTTTTTTATTTTAACTAAGTAGATAATTCATGTAATAAATAATGTTAGTACTCTAAATGCTTGTAATAAACAAGCAAAATTACATACATAAACTTATATGTATATATTTTTGAGCCTGATAAATCAGAATGTTGCTTTACCACAAGAGGTGTACCAAAAGGCTCTATAATTGGTCCACTGCTGCATACAATTTATTCAAATGACTTGCTATTTAGACTTATTTGCTGTGGAATACACATGTATGCAGAGGACGTGCAGCTCTTCCCCATCCAAAATAAACTAATGCATTGATTACTTAAATAATAATCTTAGCAATGTTTCCGTGTGGGTTTTAGTTAACGGCCTTTGTTTAAATGCAAATAAATTCAAGTCAAGAAAAACTTGCCACCAATATTCATTTGGACATTCCGTAATTGAGAACTGGTTCAAAATATGTACTAAAATCTAGGAATTGTTATCTGCAACAAATTAATATGATCTTATCATGTGAATGGCGTATGTGGAAAAAGCTAAGAAATTTCTGAATGACACAGTATTTTAGACCAATCCACACACGCATACTTCACATCCAAGTTGGTTTACTCCCACCAATTTTTATGGTTACGAAATATTTTCCAAATGTAATTTGGTAAGTGGATATAAGCTCAAAGTTATATTTAGTAGTGTTGCCAGATATATTTATGGGCGTTCAATATAGATATATGAGCATATCACATTACTATTACCAAATTTAAAATGTAACTTTTAAAAATCTGCTAATGTGTCGCAAAAACCTGAGTATCTTTAGAGAAGTTTACAATTAATTAAGATTTTCTTGTTATTTTATTTTTTATTTTTTAAAAATTTTAGTATAGTTTTGTAAATTTTTATGGACTAAAACTTAAAACTTTAAAAAAATCTTTACAACCTTTGAAAAAAATTTAAAAAATACTAAGTCTTGTTGTACTGTAATATGCCTTAAATTAAATAAATAAATTATTTTATAAATTTTGACTCGCAAGGTTAATGTAACTTTTTAATCAACTTTAAATTTAGTGGCAAACTAAAACCAAAAAAATCTCTACCTGTCCCAAATAATTTAAAATATTATAAAACCCTCTTAAGAATTTTTAATAAAGTAAATTTGTTTATTTGAATGCACATACATAAGTAAATACATGGAAAATTATATCACAATGCACCTTCAGCAGATTTTTGATTAATATTCTAAACATAAAACTCGTAAGCTAAGATAATCATATATATTTCGCAATTGGGCAATATTTTTCTTTATATTCTTGCAAAACATTATGCAAAATATTCAAATTAATTATTTAAGCAACATAAAAATATTCTGAATATTGGCTGATATGGAAAATCGTGTTTGATATTATAATTTTTATAAAGATAAAAAGCCAAGAATTGGTTAAAGAAATGCAAATATTTGCTTATAATGTTGCAAAAAGCAGCAAGTGGACCCTAGAATGAAACATATATTTCTAACGATGACGATAGTCAGAGTAAACATGCAAAGGGCAAAGTTACATAAAAAGGAAACTCCAAACATAGATAGTTGAACGTGATTAAAAAGAAAATAAAAAATCCAAAGAAGAGAAAAAAAATTTATAGCAAGAGCAATGGACGCTATTAGAAAATCTTAAGTTATAGATTAGACAGTACTGGGAAAAACTTAAGTGGAAAACTTGCACAGCTCTTAACTTCTAAAATAGAAAACATTTAAACATAAGATTTCTTAGTCATTCAGGCACATTTACTCTCTACTGTATGCAATTTAAAACATAATGAACAAATGAAAAAAATCTGAAATAAAAAATGCAACAAGAATGTTGAACTTATGGACACGCTCTTGGCCCTTGGGACATGAAAATGAAATGGTTAGAAAAAGATCTACACAAGTGACAAGATTGTGAGAAGCATTTGCAACTTAAACATTCAATTAACAATAACAACAACAACTGCATATGCAATGAAAGCGAATAAGAAAGTTAAGTCACATGGAGAGAGACATTGTTCGAAAAGGAAATAAAAAATATTGCAAAAAATAAAGTTTGTTTCTTAAGTCTTTCGTTTTTTCAATCATCTGCAATGCTTTTAAGACTCAGCAATGAATTAAATTTTTATTAAATAGCTTAAATAAATTTATGTTTATATTTAAGCAACAGAAAACAAACTAACGCAAAAAGTAAAGTGAATTAAAATGCTAAGAGACTACAACTGTTTGTAATTTGTAATAAATTTAACCATAAATACCACATGTCTACTTGTACATCTATTAAGGCTTTAAAAATCGTACTTCATTGTATTTGCGCCCTTTTGAAATGTACCTTAGACATAAATGTTTGGCATATTCTATGATAATATGTGAGTAAATGTGCTTTTCATATAGATTTTATGTTTAGGCGTCTGCCTTTTTAAAATCAAATGATAATAAATCACCACGAAGATATCATAAAATATGTTGTTGGTCTTTTGATGAAATTTTATTACTGTCTTCATACACTTAGTGTAAGTATATAGATATTCTTTCTTTTTATATTCTTCATGCACTTAAATACACTTGTTTTGCTGTTAGCAAAAACAACAGAAATACCTACTCAAACTGCTTAAATAATCAAGCAGCAATAGAGTTTTAAATATATTAAGATAAATAGAACAAAAACCGTCTTTGCCACAAAAAAACTAAAAAGAAAACTGAGGCATATTTAGCAAAAAAAAACGTTTTAAGCTTAAAATAACTAATCACTGCTAAGTTCAGAACTCGCAATGTACACAGATAGAGCCATAAATTTTCTGGCAATAATGTCTAAAGAGAGAATACTAAGACAGCAAAGTGAATTTATGTAAATGTTATTAAATATTTTTTTAACAACTTTCGGTTTACTTGCCATTTTTAAAATTTTGTAACACGTTCTTATACCCACACCACATACGTGGTAGGGATATTATGCGTTTGGGCAGATATCTCTAATGCTCAAAAATAATGGTCAGAGACCCACCTTCAAGTATACTAATCGATTCAGAGTCACTCCCTGAGTCGATTTAAGGATGTGTGTCCGTGTGCTCGTCCGGTTACGCGCCCAGATATTCTTGCAATGAAGGAACGAGTGGCAATTTTAAATATATTTCGATGAAATTTCGCACATGTTTCTAAAATTACGCCGTTAAGTAGTATACTGAATACAAATGTTAACGGTTTATCTTTTAATTTAGCCCCCATACAAATTCCTCCCTGAATAAATATTTCGAAAATAGTTTTAAAATAACAGAAGACAATTTTTTTATATTTTAATTTTATTTTATATACTTAATGTTTTTAATATACAAATTTTATTTTTTGTACTCACCGCAGATGAGATTCAAACCAGAAGTGGAATCTTACAGTATGCTACTATGTCGAAATTGTTTGAGAAACTTTTTAAAATTAAACTGACCCCAAACAAGACATGCGAAAACTGCATTCCAAAGCACCAATCTGGCTTTAAAAGTCAGCAAAGTACCATCGAACAAACCCACAGATTGGTTAAGATATAATTAAGGCCTTCAATGCCTCTCAAGCTTTCAATAAAAAAAAGGAGATGAAGGTCTCCTAACCCAACTAAAGCTGAACTGGCTTGTGAACCTAAATAATCTTTTTGAAACCACATAACTGACCAAAAGTTATTAATTCTCAGTACTCATGAATTTCCCAAAGAGGCTTCGAACGACCTACAGTAGCATATTATCCAAGTAGAGAAATGGGCAAAGTTGCGGGGAATTACAATTAATGCACAAAAATGTTCCCACGCAGTTTTTACTTTACGCCAAGAACTTTGCTCCCCAATCCTCATTAACAACTGTGTGGTACCTCACTGTTTTGAGAAGGAATATCTTGGCATTCACCTGAATCGTCGCCTTACATGAAAGTCACATTTAGATGCCAAGAGTACACAAATGAAACTTAAAGCTGCACAAACTCGTTGGCGAATTGGTAGAAACTCTGTGCTTCTTCTTAACTGTAAACTTTTGCTGTACAACTTAATTTTAAAACCATTGAATACAATTATGGGGCACTGCTTCCACCTCTAACATAGAAAGAATTCACCCTCATCAAAGCAAAATACTATGAATGATAACTTGTACTTCTTCGTGTATTAAAAACAACAACATCCAAAATGATCTCCAAGTTCCAAAGTATTGAAATTAGATGGAAACACGTTAAAATCCGTTTGCTCGTAATATCTTGCAACATAGATGACATTTTCGTCTTAAATTAAATAAAATTAATTATTTTATCTTAAGCACTTAAATTTAAGCCTGGCGCTGGCTGGACTAATACTAATTATTTAGTTTTAAGATTTAAATACTTATTGTTAGTTCGAATAAGCGGTGATTCAATAAAAAAAGATATGAAAAAAATCTGTCCCACGCTTGTAAAAAAATCTTTGTTGTCCCTTTTTTCCCTAAAGATTTTAACAAGTTGTTGTACTGACATTTCGTTATTAGAAATTTAGGCGGGCAATAAAGGCTTGACACAATTTTTTCCATACGCATATTAGTTGCTTGAATACAAGGCTCAGAGGAGCAACCCATCATTTTAAATGGTGTTTGATTCTTGATTTGGTCAATATAGCCGAGCCACCATAAAATCGATCTTTGCGATCCTTGATATGAGTTTCAGAAATAAACACCCCATCTATTTTTTGGGTTATTAAAAAATACACGAATTCATTTTTTGCTTTGGATGTTGCCGTTTGAATTCCAGAAAGAAGTTCTATGACAATTCAAAGCCTATAAAGTATGACATGCAGTTAACAAGACAAGACATTTTGTAAATGTTAGTTTTAAGGGTTTCGGGTGCTATTTTTTTTCTAGGTAGTTCCTACTGTCACTCCTTCTTAAGAAAAGTTTATTATTAATAAATGTTTTTGCTAGAAGAGAGTCTTGGGATTTTTAATGCAGTATTTGTTTAATTTTGGCTTGTTTCCCTACATACAGACATACACACGCAGACGTTTATAAACATTTGTTTGTTGCTTCGATTTTCAATAAACTCCTACGCAAGTTTGTACCACAAAAGGCGTAAAAAAGAAATGACTGAAACAGGAACGAAAGCTATACGTAGTACTTAAATTTAAAGAAAAAGCACTGTAGAATTCCAGTTTTATTTACTAAAAATTAATCAATGTGTTTTTTCAGGCACTAAGTAGCGCAAAAATATACTTCTACTTATATATAGATAAAATAAAAAAACTTTATGACAGCTTTAAAGGTTTTTTAAACGAAAAAGTTTTTTTTATTTTATAATATTTGTTGTTAGACGTGTACATGCACTTTTATTTTCTACTTTCAAACTTTATTTCTGAATTGTGCAACGTTTAGAACAACTGATAGTAAAGTACTTAACGTCTGTCGGACGAATGTTGCTAACAAATAAAACAAAACCTTTAACGTAAATTTGGTTTATTTTATTATAATGTTAAAAGCTTAAATGCATAAATGCAATATTTATTTATTCAAAAAGTGAAGGCACTTATCCTTATCGTAATAGTTTTCAAAAAGTTGGCAGGTGGTCAATAAAAACGGAAAAAATTGCAGACTTATACTTAGAGTTCAACATATGTACAAATCGCTACCTTAATATAGAAAAGCCCTAACTCGCATTTTTTTTATTTAGCTCAAATTTTTGTTTATCTTTAAAAAATGGCCTTCTCTTCCATCACAATTAGCCAAAGAAATCTCAACTTAAAAATTAAGTGTTGGGGCCTTTCTATATTGATGCAGCTATATGTAAGTATATATGTATATGAATAGAATCGTTTAGAGAAATCTAATAATAAGAAAGTGGTGGTCAGAATTTCGTAAAGCGCATGTAATCGTATTAAAGTTATGTGGCATCTTAAAGCTTTTTCAAAATAATTGACTACACTTTTCACAATAAAAAATATTCCAGAGAAAATCTTGCGGTGGCTCAGCTAAAATGATAAAATCAAGAATCAAACACTATTTATTGAGTGGCCTCTCTAAACCAAAATGGCGTTGGGGGGGAGGGTCAAAATTACTCGTCACTTTTTGAATTGCTTGTGGTGCTAAGACTGTACTTCTCTTCTCTATGCTATTTTCTCTCTGAAAGTTTTTAATTTCAAATAGGTCGTGCGGCGATTGTACTTCGAATTACACGTGCTTAAAGTTCAAAAAGGTAAATATGTCCCATCCCCGCAGACATAAGTGTTGTTAGCTTTAAGTTCTTCTTAAATTTAAGCTAGAAGAAGTTTTTTTGTTAGCTTTTTAATATGAAATGTTTTTTTTGTTTTCAAATAGAAATAAATATATTATTTTTAAATAAAATTATGCTTTATTTCAATAAAAAAGCTAGATTCAATTTAAACTTCATACATTTTTTCATGAATATGGCAAAATACCTCTAACTAGGGAGTCATTATAACCGAGCTCCCATGTTCATGTAGCTAAAATCCAACTCCTTGAGGGCGGGTTAACGAAGAAATTTGCCAGGGCCTTTTGACTTCACCCGTTTATTGTCTATCAAGTTTTTCAATAACAAGAGACCAGCTTGTAGTTGCTGGCTACACAATCCTTAGGGTCACGCTATGTATGATTTTCTATTTATAATGGGACTGAACTTTATGAGGTTTATGGGAGCTACTTAAAAAAACTAATGGAGGATCACCAAATCCAATATACATAATTTTCAGATTGAAAAACTCATGTGTTCTATTTTGTTTTAACAATATATAATTAAATTCGTTCTAAGGAATGTACTTAACATGATGCACGCAGGCAGACGGTCGGAAAAATAAACATGCTGAAAAACAAAATTCGAGTCAATCGATATAATAATATATATCCTCACAAACGTCCAATTCTACAATGTATTAATATCCGCACGTTTCAATAGATAATTCGGACGTTAAAATTTAGATAAAGAAATATTCAATGCGAACCAAGAACAATGATAAAGTGTGAGCATGTTTACGCAACAAACGATATATTAAATCATTTAAATTTTTGCTTATGAGGTGAAAAATTTTTCTTCGGTAGAAAATTAAGCTAAACACTTCTCAATAATACCAGCCTATAAAATGCAATGCAAGTAAAAAGTAATTGCAACAGGAATAGTTTAACTACCCCAAGCGTTTTCCTAAGCTGGAATTAAATAAAAAGATGTCTAACTATGTTTAGACAAACTAATGATTAACTATTTCAAAAGCCAGCCAATGACTTTAAAAACAATATGACCTTGAAAATTGTAGCCACAAATTGGATAATAATATCAACTGATAAAGTAAAATAAAAAAACTAACTAAATAGGGAATACGTCTATGGATATAAAAAAATATTTTACAAGGAAAAAGACAGACAGATAGACTTAGAGTAACACAAAACAAGAATTTAAATAACCACAACTAGTTAACTTGTAAAAATAAATGCTAGACAAACTTCAATTTTATTATTTTATTTTATATTCTAAACAAAAATATTAAGGATTTGGAGTTGCAATATGCAGACAGGTTGCAAGTGGTCATGAATAAAATACAGCCTGTTAGCAACCATGATTAACACGATGAGGGTCATGATAGGATGGTTGTAAACTATTTATGGTAATAAAATAATATAAAAATAAAAACACTGACCAACTAATTAACGAGCATAAGAAAAAATCAGATTAGTTTAAGAGCTTCGTTTTACAATCAAATGAGAATTAGGTCTGATATGAATATGAAAATGAGATTTTGTAAACTTTTATTTTTATAACTTATACTTGTTAAATTACCTCAAGGGAATGAAAGTTAAATTTATTATAAAATTATTACTTTTGGTTTTTAAAAACAAAATATATTTTCTATTTACTTTGTTTAGGCTCAAGTTCAATATTTTTTACTAAATTCTCATTTTATTGCAAATGAAGAAATTAATATTTTAGTTTTTACTACTGTATAAGCGTTAGTTTCTATAAAATATATATGGTTGGTTCTGTGATTACCGGACAAAATTAACGACTCCGTCTATTTAAATACGGAAAATTTAATATATCCACCTTTGCTATTTACTTTTGAATAAAGCTTTAAAAGATCAACGAAATCACTAAAATATATTTTCTAAAAATTGTTTATTAACTGCGTCCACATATAGCAGGGGTTTCACCAATTTTTTATTGCGTTTTGCCCTTACAAATGAACGTTCACACTTCGTTGGTCAGTAATCTGTGTTGCTTTAAAAAATTAAGTTCGATATATTTTTAAAATCCTGTTTATGTTTTTTTTGGAGTTAACTTTGAATACCAACTCTTAATTCTCACTAATTTCTTAAAGGTAAGAGCTTCGGTTTCAATTATAGGGAAGTTTTTTGTTTATGTCATTTCCCTGTCAACAAAAATGGCCAACGGAATGACGATACTCATAGAAATGAAAGTTTGAAAATAAGTTGACAAACTAAATTTTTTTTAACTTTCGTAATGGAACTGGTAACATATTTGAAAAATTTTTTTATAATTCGATTAAAAGTAACAAAAATTTATGTTTACGTAATAATTAATTAGCTGGAATTTAAATGAATGCAGTTATCCATTTAAAATACGTTATTTTGAAAAAAACTTCGACGCCAAATATTACGTCGAAATAAGCTCGTAGTCTTAGAATCAAACATTTCTAATTAAAAATAAAAAAATATCGAAATTGATTTTGGTGAGAAGTGTTTTGACTTTAGAAAATAATAATTAGTTTTTTGCTTCATACTCAGTTAATATTTATAAACGTATTTGCTTGCCCATCAATACTTTAAATAATCTTTATTGAATCTTCTACTTGTTTTATGTAAATATGCAAATTTCTATTGAATTGTTTCTTTCATTGACTTACATGTATGTTTGTTTCATGTTTTTTATTGTTTGCAAAGTTTAAGGCTATTGAATAAATTAAGCATACTTCTAACTTCCTTGTTTATAAGATATAAGAATACAGGGTGTCCGCCAGCAAGGCATACTACTTTGTTTGTTTATAATTTTTAATTAAAAAGAAAATAAATTTTATTTAATATCGGCAAATTCGAGCCCTTTTAAGCAAATGTTTTATATATTCTTACGAATATTTTGTTTGAGTTGCTCCAGTGTTTCTGGTTAGTTTGCAAACCTTGCTTCTAAGATATTCCCACAAAAAGAAGTCCGGAGCAGTCGAATCAGGCGACTGTGGAGGCCAATTAACGGCAGCATTTCTTGAAATAAATTGTAGTAGAAAGAGGCCTCTCAGTAATTCCATTGTAATCCTGTCTGTATGATGCGGTGTGGCACAGTTTTGTTGATACCACATGTTAACCAAGCCCCAAGCATGCAGTTGTGGCATTAAAATTGTTTTAATCAACTCACGATATCGCTCCCCATTAACAGTTACCTTTACACTGTTTTTAGTTTTAAAAGTAAAATCCAATAACTCCACCTGACCAAATTGCAAACCAGACTGTCACTTTTAATGGATGGAAAGATGACTGATGAATAATTTGAGGGTTTTCCATTGCCCAGAACCGAATTTTCTGTTCATTCACACATCCCTTCAAATGAAAGTATGCCCCGTCACCAACTATGATTTTTTTAATGAAAAGCGGGGATTTCATGGGCGAGCTCTAACGTCCCATTTGCATATGCACGGTGGCACAAATGGTCTTCTAAAGGAAGCTCGTTTGTTAACTGAATCTAAAATACAAACAAATGTAAATCTTTGTGCAAAATTGTGGCGAAAGTTGCTCTTTGAAGACAAACTCCTGAGCACAGCGTCAAATTAAGGTTGATGGATTGTTTTGAACACTTTCTTGAGCAGCAGTAATGTTTTCATCCGGTCTTGCAAGACATCGTGGTCCATGCTTGTGCCTATCAGCTATAGTTCTCTTTCTTCGAAAATATTCACTACACGATAAAAAGTGCATCCTGTTGGCATGTTGCTTCTCCAAAACCTTCACCTAACTTTCTCATTGTCACAGTAATCGATGATTGATTTTGACAAAATGTTTTAACGATTAAAACACGTTGGCTGATCAAATATTTTTCGATAATAAATTTGCCACGTCTTTAGTTTACAACTACCAAATACTAACTGTCAAGACTAATGCTTAACAAAATGGTGGGAAAACAACAGCCGGCAAACACCCTGTATTAACCCAAATTATATTAATTTGGAAAATGTGTTAACCAAAATTATTATTCAGATGTTTTGATACATGAAAATCAATATTACATATATAAGTTATTAACAGTATGAACTGACTAAGTGAATTATTATCGCAAAGCCCAAACGTGTAAGGCAGGTACCTCTTAGGAAGTACATATCCACCGGGACCGACCCTAGGGTTGTACAAATGCGCCAAATGAAGAGACGTCGTTAAGTAACGCTTCTTTTAACAAAATTTAAAAAAGCGTTGTTTTCCTCTTTATAAACTAATGAAACCATGTCTAAAACTTTTTACATATTTTGCATCCTAAAGTGTTAAATAGGGTTAAGACCTTACCATGATGCAAAGAACCACGTAGTCTCATCGGCCCAACTGATTAGTGCCAAAGTGTCAAAATTATGCTCTCCTTGTAAAAATAAAACAACAAAAATGATTACTCATCGTTTTTTTTCTATGAGCTTTTGTTTGACACGTTGGTACTAATATGTAGTTCTTGTAGGGTCGAGATTACCTAACTACTTGTATCATGAACCTTACTTTGGTGCTGCTTAGGTCTATTTAGTAACTTTTGAAATAATTACACGTAAAATTGATATAGTCGGCTGTGTTAAATCTTATATATTTTTTGATCCCAAGTCATCTGATCTATCCAAGTATTTTTCGAACCGAAAATATTATAATAAAATTAACTTGTGCCGGGCTTGATGTTGATAGCCATTCTTTTTTTTTTTTTTTTAACGGAAAACATTACAAAATATTAACTTTTGTATGGGCTCCTATTCAACAAATTTTTCTTTTAAATAAAAAATTTCATGATTAAAAATCGGATTTGGATTAGTTTCAAGCTCGCTTGGAACATCTTGCAACATAGTGACACACCCGTCTAAAAAGGAGGGATACTATTTCTCTTAGATGAAGTTAATTAATTCTATTATGAGAACTTAAATTTTTAACTGGCACTAGCTAGATTAATTTTAACTAATTAGTTTCCAGATTTGAATACTTATTGTTAGTTCGCTAAAGGCGAAGATTCAATAATAAAAACATGACAAAAAAATGATAAAAAATCCTTCTGGAAGGTTTGAGGTCACGATATTTCGTACCAAAAATTTATTAAAATCTTTAATTTTACGGGTCTCCTACCTCCGCACCACCTACTTCTGTATAACTATTGTTTTCCAAAATGTAGGCATTGTTGCACAGTTGATTATTTAAGAAGTCGACAGCTGTTATAGTTTTCGAGATATAGCGTATGAATAATAAAAAAAAAGTTATTTTATGGGGCTACCACTCCTCCTTATTAAAAAAGAAATTTTCGCAAATTTAGTTGGCACCTTTAAAAGTATGAATGAGAAGTTTTGTGCCAACAGTGGCAATATTTTTGAGATACATGGGAGCATATGCGTAGATTTTGTCCTTAAAATGAGCATTTTCATTGCTTTGTCTATATCTCGGTTGGAGGTTAGCCGATCGTGCTGATTTTAAATAGCGATTACCTCAGAAATACTTTTGAAAGTTGGACATAAAAACTCTTTTTGTGGGACTTTAGTTAGCTTTGGAAACTTGATTTCAACAGACACACAGACGGACAGACAGCCAGGCGGACAGACGGATATCAGTATATAAGTATGTACTTTATAGAGTCGCGAATAAATATTGTAGAAATTACAAATTGAATGGCAAACTGATATACATAAATATAAAAAACATAAAAATAGACACATTATTTAATATGCCAGAGAAAAACAAACATGGTTTCGATTCTTCTTGAAATTTTTAACCAAACTGCATAAAAGAGGTTCTTCTCGAAGTTTTTGGCCATAATGCATAAAAGAGGATTGAAGTTATTTAAAACATATTTTGTAACTTCAATTCAATGAAGAAAAAATCATAACTCAAATTGCGTTTGGCAGTTCTCGAAGAACCGTAAACATTATATTTTGGCCTTCTTAAAATATATTTTTTTAACTAAAACCAATATATGTATGTATGTAGATGAAAATTTAATATAAATTGCCTTAAAAAATTAAAATGATTGTCGTATTTTTTTTAACTTTTTTAACTATTATTTCAAGCTATATTCGGCTGTGCCGAATCTTATATACCTTTCACAACGTGTAGGGTTTTAAACCCAAGTTTTTTTCTAAATTTTGTATGGCAACCCCCTTAGGATGTGAAGGTTAAGGAGGTAAGTATGTTTTACGAAAATGTTTGACCTGGCCACGGGCACCCTGGAAGCTGTACGGGGGTATTTATTAAAATTTTCCACACCTTGCATGGGGGCGATGGAGAAATGAGGTATGTATGTTCTAGTAATTTGTTTGGGAGGGGAAACTAATGGATGTCGATTCTACACCTTATTTCTCTAAGGCATACTTTAGGGAAATTATGTTTTCAACAGCAAAACGCCACATAGTAAAATATTCAATATAAGTTTAGGTTTAAGATTTTTAAACGCAACTTTAGAAGAATATAATAAATTTAACAACGTGCAATCAGTTTTACTTTTTCTTAACGTTGATTTCAATTAAATTATTATGCTGTAAATTAATTTAAGGATTTTGAAATATATAACTAATCATTTAATATTAATTTGTTCTTTTAGGCATATAATTTGTAAAAATTTGTTTGAATCTTTCTTTTTTTTCGAAAAAAAGGACTACGAGTAGTTGTGGTTTTTGCAATTAAATAAAAATTTTTGAACTGTTTTTATTTTATGTAGAAATACATATTTACTTATATAAAAAAGTTATCAAAAGACCCGTAAAAGTTTCCTTAGCCAACATAAAAAACAATTATCCAGCGCTTGCACATCTGTTGAAACTTCTCCTGCCATACATACGTCAATTTGCTTAAAATATTTGTCGGTTTTAACATACATATGTACTTATGTATTCATATGTAGAGGTGTAAGGTATTCCTCATTAGAACCTTCTTAGCAGTTATAAATAGAAAACAATGGCGTTGTCATCATAAATCCATCATTTAGACAAGATATTAAAAAAAACAGAATTGAAAACATTGCCATAAAACATATACAATGGATCATTGCGATTTACTATAAAGCATCTCTAAAAATAAAAACTGATTTATTGCCACTGCACCTAAGCACAATTCAATTCGATTGGATGGAAAACTATTTAAATGACCAATTAAATTTAGCTCCTACGTAAGTACGAAATTATTTTGAATAAAATGTAAATTTATGTTTAAAAGCAAATTTAACAAAGGAACAATTTATTCTAACTGATCTTTAAGGTATTTTATAAAATTACTATTAGCAAGCATAGAATTACAAATACACAATTTCTTTCATCTACTAAGTGAAATTTTGTTTCAAGATTAATAAATAAAAAAGACTGCTGCTGAACATTTTCAAAATTGCTTAAAAAAATTAAAATAAGAACTTAGCAACAAGATTATCCCATTATTGTACCTAATTTTGTTGCTATTAAATAATAATATTTAGGGGTAAAATTGTTTTTTAATAAGTCTTTAACTATTTAAAGTACGAAATCTAGAAACGTTTGAAATGTCCCAAGACAAATTTTTCGTGAGAAATTCGCACGCTTTACAGTAATTTTCAATTTTTGTTTTTGTTAGCAAAATGCAATGAAAGCTGCATTAAAAATAAATATGCTTAAAAGTACACCATTTCTGGTATATTTTTTAGTTTGCATACAGGAAGTAATACTCAATACTAGATAAAATATGAAACGGTCGTAAAGAACTTAGAATTCATTCTCCTTTATTCTCAATCTTTTGGTGTATTTTGTGCTCGTGCTTATGTTTGTTATGTCAATCGGTATTGCTTACTAAAACTGGCTTCGTTACTGAAATATAAGATATATCAATATCCGCGCCGTTAATCAATTCACATACTGTACATCAAAGCTTATCTGTGAATGCTAAAAATCCGATGCATTCTAATATCAATCCCGCATCAAGTCTTGACAACTGTGTGTGAGATTCAAGTCAGCTACTATGAAATCAACAAACTGGGATAGTGGTTGTTTGGTAAAACTATAAAAGAAAGGAGCCAACCATGCTACAAAGGTTTTTAACTATTATTTTTTGCCAACCGAACTTGCCAATCTTTTTCAAAGGTCTCTTTTTCTTTTTTCACCTGTTTGTCTTACCTATCTAACCTTTAATTCGACTAAGAATGACCTCCTCGCTTCTCTGGCCTGAAATAACATATAATATTTGGAAATAATTAAAACAAATTTTTTAACAGTTAACTATTTCATGATATCAAGAAACGTTTTAAAAATATACGATCATACTTCTTACGATACGAAAGATCTCAGAGATAGATCTTGTTGTGGGTTGACTTCTGGGTAAAAATTAGAATAAAACACCATTAAATGGGTGGCTCCTTTAAGCAAATTTTCGAGAACCTTGAGTCCTTAGAAATTTTTTTTTTGGAATTTTTTTTTAATATCCAAAAAATGTTTGTTTTTCTAATAAAATTTAATTTGTGGTCTCTAAGTGGAAGTCCTTAATGCATTAAAGTCAAAATAAAATTAATTGTTTTTTGCTAAATACTCGAATTTTTCACCAAATTGCTTTGAGGGTTAGTTAGAGATTTATTCATGTACGTTTTCAAAAGTGAACTTTTTTTGAACACACTTAATATGATAATTAGATTTGTTGTATTTTTGAGAAATTCATTAAGTTTTTTTTTTCATCAAACGATAAAATTTTTCTTTTTGGATGCTAAATTACTTTACGTTCAAATTGTGGCAAAGCAACTTTAAACTTAGCTAAAAAAATAAATACAAACCAATTGAAAAACTTACTGAATGAATACAGAATGGCGTTTTTAAGAAACACTTAGAAGATCTACGCCTGGCTCTTCAGACGAATTATTCTCTATGGTGAACAGACAAACGTCTCAGAAGACCCGTAAGCGCAAAACCACTACTACGTAATCTAAAAAAATCCTGGGAAAGAAATGGCGAAGAAAAATGTGATATTATACCTTATACAGCAAACAGTATAATTTTTTTATGTTTTTGATATTTACACGCAAAGAAAAAACATGGTTGATACAATCACAAACTCAAACTATCATTAATGATTGGCTTAATGATTATATCAAACATATTTATGGCAAGATCTTGTGGACCATTATATGTTTGTACATGCTAACCATGGTTTATGCTCACATTGAACATATTTTTTTGTTCATATGGACCATTTAAAATCTTTTCTCGAACATATATTTATGTTTGCGAGAGCTATTTAAAGTATCACCTTTAACAAATAAATATGTTTCCTAAAACTATAAAAGCTTCTTATAGTAATAATAATCAACTTTTGTGGTTTTTATTTTTTTATTAAGAAATAAATAGTTTTAAATTTAATTTTTCTTTAAAAATTACATACATACATAACCAACACAAGTATTTAGAAAATAATTCAACAATTAATAAATACATATTTGCATATGTTTATGTACACATTCACATATATTTATATTTAAATAAAAAAAACCAAAGTTAATTTTATAAATTTTTTAATGTAAAAACATTCACAAAATCCACTGCTCAATATCCATTAAAAAAAAGGTCCAACCATATAATAAAATCACATGTTTGAGATGTTTGCTGAAAATAGAACAACTTATGTATGTTTTGTACGTCACAATTTAAATTAGACATTAATTACCCGATTCAATAAATGCATTGCAGTTAAAAATTTATTAAAATATATTGTCCTAATGGATTTTTTTCAAAAACTATTTTTATTATTTTAAATTTGCTCACATTTAAGTTAAGCACAACCCGCACTTCTAAAATTTAAACCTGAAATGACGCTCGTTTCGGCTTTTGAAAGCGTCTTAAAAAATTGTATATTCTGCACAAACATATGCTGGTCGTATTACCATTGAATTTTTTGCATTGCAAAAATTGGAACCTTTTAGGAATAAGTAATAAT
Organism: Melanophora roralis; assembly: GCA_963583895.1. NCBI lineage: Eukaryota > Metazoa > Arthropoda > Insecta > Diptera > Rhinophoridae > Melanophora > Melanophora roralis. The sequence continues at coordinate 67,814,264 of OY757188.1, forward strand.
AATAACAAACAGTCCATTTTTGTACAACTATGCTATTTATAAAAATGTTATTATTGTCAAGTTTAAATAATTTTATTTTAGTTTTATATATTTATGTAGGTTGGCAAAACATATTTAATACATATTTAATTTTCCTTATGTTTTATCATATATTTTAAATAGCACTTTAAGCTATAAATAACACAAACAAATAAAGTGAAAATAATTTTTCTTTATATAAATTTTTTGTTAGAAACATTTAATTTCTTACAACATAGTTAGTGCTACTACATTTATTACTTCAGTATCAATGACCATAATATTGTGTTAAAACTAATACTAAAAAGATTAGGATAAAAAAAAGTTTTCATATGCTATTTTGACTACTATATTTAGTTGTTTGAACTATAAGGGACTACTATAAACAAATTATGACCGCAATGACCATTTACCTATCATGTTTTTTCTCTGCGTGTAGTTTGGCTTAGGTTCATATAATTTCTTTTTATTAGAAGAAATTATTATTTTCCGTTAATGTTGAAAGAAACTTTAATTTTGAAAAAAGCATATTTTTCTACTGATACTAGCCGAGTAGAATGTATTTTCGAAAGCAGCTACGCAATTTCATCACCTATTTAACTTACACGTAACAGAGAAAGGGATACGGCATGACTGTTTTCTTTCATTTTTACTTTGTAAGTTAGGACGAAATTTACTTTTCATAAACACTATGCTTTTTTCCATTAAAAGTCTCTTTGGCAACACTTGACTAACGGTTGAGCATCATCCATCTCTCAGATGGAATGAAACGCTTTTTATTCTTGTATATTATATACAAGGGGGATAAATCATTTTTAATTTCTTTTTTTTGTCAACGACAAATGAACAGAAATTATTAAAGATCATTTTGCACCGTGCCATGTGTGAGTTATATGCTAATTTTTATGTTTAACTCCACATAGCGGCTTGACAAGCCTAAAAGTCTGCTACCAACAATGTCGAAATTATTTGAAAAATTGCTTCAAGAGAAGCTGACCTCGATCTTCAATGACAACAACTGCATTCCAAACCACCAACTTGATCTAAGAAGCCCACATATATGTTATGGTTATAGGAAAAGTCTTAAAGGAAACAAAGAATTGCTTCGAGCTTTTTATTGGAGTCTCTCACGGTTTCGTTAAAGTATGGCATTAAGGGGTGTTTAATAAACCTAAATTTACATTATCGATCAAGAAGTCGGATCCAAAATTTACTGTAGTATTTTTTTTTTTTTTTTAAATTTTTGATTGGAAGGAGGAGGGAAAAATTTATTTTTTGGGGCAAAGCCACTTTTAGCATTGCTTTCACATGAGACATGCAAACATACAGTCTAACACAAGTCGATATTTGCAGAGATTGAAACGGTTTTCTCAGTACTCATAAAGCCTCAAATCAGCCACAGCATCATACTATCCAATTAAAAGAATATAAAAAATTTTCAATATACTCAAAGCCTTATACCAACAATTTAACTTTATTTCAATACTCTACATAAGCTGCCATATAAGCCCGGAGATTAAACTTAAGCGCGTAAACTTTTAAAATTTAACATTTTTATTATAAAATTGTTTACAAAAAAGTTTTTTTTTCAAAAAAGTAGTGCCATTGATTTCTCCTAGGCTGTTATTTAGACATCACTCAGAAAAAATGGTTTTTTATCTTCAATAACAAAAATCCCGGTATCCAAATATTTATTTTCAATGTTCCTGTCATTAAGACTTTTTTTAAAAATACGTAATCAAAGTAGTAAACTAATATTATTTTTAACTTAAAGAAGATTATTATTGAAAAAATAATGATGGTTACTAAATTTTTTTTATTTAAAAAATTATTTTTTTATTGTATCTGAATAGAATTCAATAAACTATTTATTAAAATTTATTGTCTATTATACCCTTTACATACGTGATAAAGTATACATATATAAGTTTCCCATTCCGTTTGTAATTTTTGCAGTATCCATCTGCGACCCCATAAAGTATATTTTTCTTGGTCCTTATAGATAATGAAATCGACTTAGCGATGTCTATCTGGTTGTCTGTTCGTCTGCATGACTGCCCGTGTAATAGTTTTTGAAGCCTCAGATTGCGAACAAATCGCTATTGAAATATTGCAAATTCGCCCGATAACTGATCGAGATATAAGCAAAAAAACAAGACTACCTCTGTTTATTTTTTTATAAGGCTTACATAAAGGCCGTTTGCAATTTGCCTGGAGTTGTCACGTACATTGTGCAATCTAAGACCGACTTCTATTAATTTTTCCTCCCAAACATTTTTGTAAAATATACTTGATCCCTATCTCTAGCCCCTAACATGGTTGCAATACAAAATATGAAAAAATAGGGTACAACCCCTACAACTTCTCCGGAGTTGCCATTAGAGGAATGGGATGTATCACAGGCCCCCATTAATTTTTCCTTGCGATCATATCCCTAGTATATACTTACCCCCTATGTGCATCGCCTAAGGGGGTTGCCATACAAAATTTACAAAAATTATGAAAAAATGCCCACATCTTGCCCAGAGTCGGCCTTAGAGTAATAAAGCATACGACCGACCCCCATGAGTTCCCCTCCCAAACATATTACTAGAATATAATTACCCCCTATTGCCATCGCCAAAGAGGGGTTCCACATAAAGTTTGGGAATTTGTAATAAATCCCCACCGAAAGCTTTCAGGGTTCCCGTGGATAAGTCAATTGTTGGACTAAACCCAACTCATTTTTCTTTGAAAACATTTTCCTAGAACAAACTTTTCCCCTAAATCAATACTCTAAGGTAAAGCAATACAAAATTTAAAAAAATTAGGGTAAAAACCCCTATAACTTCCCTAGCCACCTTTGGAGGGTTAAAATATGACAGCTAAACTTTTTTAAAAATTAGAAATATTTAAAAAAAAAATGGATAAAAAAAATTCGGGTTTTCGAATGGCCAAAGTTAAGAGATCTAAGATTCGACAAATTCGAATATAGCGCTCTTAATTGTTTTTCTGCATTGTTTCGTCACCTTATACTGAATTGGTAGGTAAAACCGATCTCTGAAGGTGGCCTTCTTAATATTCTTAAAAAACAAGTAAAAAGGCAATTTTATCAACAATTAATTGTTAACGCTTACACCTTAAAATATTGTTAACGCTTATACCTTCAAATATCTAAAATTTAAATCATATGAATCAAAATAGCGCAAACAAACTCCAGTACCCCTAAAAAAATCATTCGAAAAATATGAAAAACCACCAGGGAAACAGTGTTAAAGAAGGGGAATTAATGGTAATGCTCAGTACCTTTTAGTTTAAAAATTATAATACACACCAACACCTCACTTAGTATCCTATGAGAAATTAGAAATTCTAATAGTTTTCTAAGTTGCCACTTATGCACAAAACAGATTGCAAAAACAGGGAAAATAGAATATTTAAAAGTTTTTGTTGTTCCTAATCATTTTCATCTTGAACTTTAAATCATATAAACATGCAAGAATATCTTTTCTAGTTAAAGGGAGTAAGTACTTAACAATTTAAAGACCCACATACGAGCTTAATGCATATCTACCGCTATTTAATACACAAATTTAGTTACTTTACAACTAAACTTAAAGACTGTATAAAGAGCTCTTAAATATATTCATGTCTAATAGAGTATTTATAATGATGTTGTCGTGGGACATGTAATTTGCGCTAAACTTTTTTATGTTCTTCATACACGGACATGATCCGTACTTTATAGTTTTCTTCTGTTCTGCTTTATTAGAAGTTGGTGGGTAGAAGGAAGTTAAGAAGTTGCAACACTTTAGTTTGACTTTTGTCATGCATCAACCACTTAAAGATGCCGATGCATGATTGCTACTTTGTGCCGCTTAATGTTCTAACAATGATTGAATTAAATTTGCAATTTAAATGATGAAGGAATGAATCTTATTAGATACATTTATTGGCTCATTTTTGGAGGTTATTTGTTGTAGTTGTATTTATTTTATTGGTATAAAATTTAACAAAATATGAAAAGGAAATGCTTAAGTGTATTGCAACTGAAATTGTTTTGAACAAAAAAGAGGTTTAACGTTTACAAAAGTGTAAAAATATTGACCTAGAAAGTTTACAATTTATGTAAGTTAAAGGCAAATAAGTCAGAATCTAAACTGTTTTAATAACTAAATGGGGGGCGTAACAATCTAATACAGTTTTCGAATAAAACTTAAGCAAATCTTCGATTAATTTACCGTAACTATGTTGTCCTCTAGCAAGTGTTTTCTAAATGTTCCAAAAGTTAGAGCCAATAACATCGTAAAGTTTAATGCTAAATACTTCTTTTTGATATTTTCGTATTAAAAAGTTAGGTTTCAACATGGTAACTTAATACGAACAAGTGGAATACTTTAGCTATTTATTATTTTCTTGTCGATCTGAATGTGGAGGTGTATATGAGGAACTTCCTGGTATCCGTGTTGAAGCCGAGAAGAGTTGAAGCGAGTCTTGGTAAAAGCACTATATAAAAACTAGTTGTTTGAGGTGAGTTCTGACCATGGCTTTGCCTGATTCTTTTTTTAACAGAACAAAAAAAGTCGTAAAGATATTGCTGATATCGAAATAATTTACACACATGTTCAGCGACTTTCTTGATTCTAATCTGCAGAGTATTGCGGCAAAAGAATAACGAGGCACTCCTATCTGACAATATTCGAAACAAAGTTGTAATAAAAACCAAACATCAAAAACAGACTTAAAAAGGATACGGAAACCCACCTCACTTAGCGAAAGATTTTCGACAAAAAATGGTGACTTAGCCCTGGCAGATCTCTGGTGTGGTAAATTGATACCAGGAGGCAATTTTGAATGACTTTTTTACGCATCAAATGAATGAATATAGTGTATTTAAATCCAAAAACTCTTATTATTGAGAAGGGAATTTATGTCGACAGTCAGGCCACACTTCTGTTACTTAGCTCGCGCACTACCTTGCCATGCAATGTCAGAATGAGTTATATAAACTAAACTAAACTGATAACACCGTGTATTCAAAACTAATTTTTTTTTGACAAGACATGTAATATTCGACACACTTAGTAATTCACAGACTAAATGTAGCAAGACTGTGCACTCAGTTTTTCACTTAGAGATTCTTTGCCGTTTTAATAAGATTTAAATTTTTAAGGATACAAATCTTTAATATTTAGGTATGTTACTTAGTAATACGGGAACTCGCATGTAGGCTTGGATTTAATTTTTACGATTACTAAAACAGTTGTGCAAAAAGATAAAAAAACATAGTTTTTTACCATCTTTGCAAATATTTTGCAGTAACTGTTAGGAGAATTATTAATGTTAATTGAGTTTTTAATTAAATGTTTGTTTGCTTTTACAAAAAATTTTTGTTAATAAGAAGTCAAACAAAAAAATTGATAAATGTAACACAAATAAATATAACATAAATGTAGTTATGGTCTATAAATCCTTTTTCAGCTGGGCCTTTTAGCTATTAAAGGTAAAATTATTGATGCTTTTTCACTTTATATACGGCAAAATTCCTTAAAATGTAAGGTTGTATAAAAGGTAATAAGTGGACTAAATGTAATTTTAATTCGATCGGTATAATTAAAGGTGAGTTTTAAGCAATATTGGCGTTAAATAAGTTCGCCCAAACACGTATAACCCCTTTTGCTTCTGTAGCGTGGGTATAAAAATTTCTAAAAGTTTCACTTATTTTAAGCACGTTTAACTTACGTCGTTACTAAGGTGCCTATTACAGAACGTCTGTTCTTTTAGCCAAACGTAAAATCGATTTACAGGCTCTTCGATCCTCTACAATTCTTCTCTATTTTCTGACACCAAGTTTCTAGAAGTCTTTTTTCATTTGATCCTTCGGTCTTCCCTTCTGCAAGATCCGTCACCAGGTTCGCATTCAAATGACTTTCTAGCTGAAGCATCTTCATTTATTCTCACAACCTAGCCAACGTAAACCTTGAATTTTGATATGTATAGCTATGTCAATGCTGGCAAACACCTAATACAGCTTACATTAATGCGATACCTGTGTTCTTCGTCAAGATTGGTTCATTGATTTTTCGAAGAATTTTTATCTCTAACACTGCAGCCCCTATCCCATCTTTTTTTCTAAGTATTTATGTCGTTTTGGTCTGTCGGGAGGTGGCTTTGCTTTTTAACTACTTACTTGGTCAAAAGTAGCATTTATACACCAATATTGTTCTTCCGTTTTTATCAAAACTGATGTTAATGCTTTTGTGTATAACGGTTCTAAAGGAGATTAAATTATTGATAACTTTCAGGCTGTAGTTTTCAACTTCCACTGTCTGCCCACGTCTTCTGGATGTCTTGTGCGTTGAAACCATAAAATTGGTTTAATCCGCAAATATCACGTTTATTAAGAGAATGTTTAAAAGATCGCACAAAAAGCTGTCTCCTGGACGGACATTCCTGCCTTTCTCAACTGCGGATCGTATGTTAGTAGAGGTCATCCTGCAAAGTCGTACCAGTTTCGCAGAAATACAAAACTTAGACAAAGTTAGTAACACCTTTGAGCATGTGGGGCTTCTCGAAAGTGGCATTTTAGTCGACAAATAAATGGTATGCGCCGATCTACCTCTTTAAAGCCTTTTCCAGGATCTGGTGTAGTGCATATTTATTGTTGACTGTGGATTTGCCAAGTCTAAAGTCGCATTTTTATGGCGTAATAATCTCGTAAATTTTAAAACATCAATCTTTTGCACATTACGCTGAATTTTGTCTTCTAACTACGGGGAAGGAGGCTTATTCCTCTGTAGTTGGCATATATTATCTTGTCTCCTTTGTTTTCCACAAGACATAAAACACTAATGCTCCGATCCCCAAGTTTGTGTTATTTTCGCCAGGTTTTACAAGCATGCTGATGCATATGCCTTATCTGCGTGGTGTTTCCGGTCTTAAACAGTTCAGCTGGCAAGCCATCGGCTTCTGCTGCCTTTGTAAATGCTATTTCCAGCTCATTTTGGCTACGCGTTTAGCACTCATTACCGTCTTCTAGGATTGGTTCTGCGGTATCTCCATCATTCTACTTTTCTATTTAGAGTTCGAATTTTCCAGGTGAAGATTCGTCCTTTAAACTTTTTCAGAGATCGTTAGCATTAGGGGGGTCTATTAGATTTTTTCTTCGTTTTTTGAAAGTGGGCAAAGTTTCACAAGGGTGTATTTTAATCCGACACCTTAAGCAAAGTTTTACATTTTCACTATCTTTAAAGGGAACAGCTACCTTAGGTGACACTACAGGGAGGTCAGTGTACACTGTTGAGACGAAGAAGGGGCCAATATCGACCCAAACCTTTAATTATTTTCCTTCGTCACCTCGCACAAATATATGGCTTCGTTGTGTTTAGGCGCAAGCACAGATAACCCCTACCAGTTATATGGTGTGAATAAAAAACATCTTGATAATGTCACTTACTGTTAGTGAATAAATCTCGTATATTTTTTTAAGCGATAATTTATTAAACAATAAAATATTTCACACTCAAGTAAAGTTTAAATATCGCATAACTGCTAAATACACTTTACGGTTTTGTCAAGGTCGTAATTATTGATTAAAATATTTTCTTCAAAAAAGTCAACTTTTTAACATCATTGATATGAGTGATGATATCAGCTTTTTAAAGTAAAATTTGAAAGGCATTTTTTTCAGAGACATGATCTTAGTCTAACTTTTAAATATACTAAAACAAATTTAAAAAATTTATTATATTTTGTGCAAAGTTTTGTGGATAAACAAATATTCTATGACAAATGCATTAATTAAATTTTAGTATTTTAATGAATGCAACACAGATATGGTAAAATGAAATTGATACTTGCAAAAGCTTTTAGTAAAATATTTTCAATAACCAACACAGAATATTTAAAAATACTGTTTAAGCCTTAAGTTATTATTCGTGTATTTTTTAATATGGTGAAATTTTTTTAATTCAAGTTTAATTTTTAGGTGGATGTAACCAAATTGACTTGTGTGCATTTCGCAGCAATTAAACTTATGTAAAATTTTTCAGTTAAAAATATTAAAAAAGCTTAAGGATTTTGAGTAGATAATACTATAAATCATTTCCGTAAATAACACAAAGAATTAACTTTAAAACCCAGTCAATTAATGCAGTAAAATGCAATAAAATATTTTATACTGAAAGTTTAAAATTATTAATGCAAAATATTGTGTTTAAAAATTTTATATTTTTTTAAGTGTATTTTAGTAAATTTTTGGGGATTTATATATATTTGCTTTTTTTGAAATTTGGTAAGTTGCTGGTAAAGTTATCAAAAAAGTCATATAATATAAAAAAAATCACTTAGGCGGGTATAAATTTACTAAATTAAATAAAGCAAATGGGGTAAAATTTAAATTCCAGCTAAATGCAGCTCTTTCAATAGAACTAAAATAGAAAAAAAGCGCCCTTATACTCCCGTACCTATATTACATACGTGTTACCTTCAATTAAGGCAATCGACTTTGAATCACTTCCCGACTCAGAATACCTTCCTAAGTCGATTAAAGCACGTCTATCCGTCTGTCCGTCCGTTCTTCCATTTATCCGTCCGGATGGGTGTGTATGTAGGGTGATCATTCGTACTGATTTCAGCAGTACATTTACTGATTTTTCGTTTTGGGCACTGAAGAAAAATGGATGAAATGATCTCAACAAAATGTACTTATTGTACGGCTTTTCAAGATAATTTCATATATTTGTTTTCATAGAGAGAATATTTAAGTCATACCTAGCCAAACTTAATAGCAGAAAAAATAGTATGATTTTTTAAAATCAATTTAACTTTTTTTATAATAAAATGTATTTAACTAAAATGTGTTTTCAAAGAAAACAATAACAGTTTTCTTTTGCAAAAAAATAGCCACCTTAATTTTCAAAAATAAATTTTGATAGTGAATGGGACACAGAAGATGATATACCTCTCTCTCAGATTAAAAAAAGGTCGTCTAAAAGTTTAAAACACTTTAAGAAAGGTTAAAAATAAAACTATGTAAAGACAGACTTGTCAACCAATGAAGCTATTTTTGATAAGCCTGAGGGTGGCGTCGACATAGATAAACGTAGTCCTACTTCCCTTTTTTCTTCTATGATAAGCTAGTACAAAAAATTACGGATGAGACAAGTCGGTACGCATCACAAAAGAATAGAGACTTGCGCGTTAATATATCCGAAATGAAGTGCTTTCTTGGAGTGATTTTTCTTAGTGGATTTATTCCTCTATCTAGAAGAAGAATGTTTTGGGAACGGTTAATAGACTCCAACAATGAAATTGTTTCCCAAGCAATATCAAGAACCAAAGTTGAGTTTTTTTTTCCCCCAATATTCATTGCCAAGATAATAACTTCCTAGATACTTCTGATAAGTTTACCAAAGTCAGGTCACTCTTCGCGCATTTAAATAAAAAGTTTATTGAAAATGCTTATATTGAAGAGGAACACAGCGTAGATGAAGCCATGATTCCATACACAGGAAGGCATGATTGCAAACAGTATATTCATAGTAAACCAATTCGTTATGGCTTCAAACTATGGGTAGGTACAACGCGACAAGGCTATATAAACTGGTTCGAGCCTTACCAAGGTGCTCCTACAAATATCTGTGAAACTTACAAGGACCTGGGTGTTGGAACATCTGTCGTTCTTGAATACGCTTATGCCTTGCGATCAAAATGGGAGGACCTACAATTTCATTTGTTTTTTGATAACTTTTTTCAACACTTTTAAAATATTATTTAGGATTTAATCCCAAAATTCTTGTATATTTATAGGGTTTGTTGTTGGTTAAGTTTGTCTATATGCATTTCATTGGTTCTTACACCAAATCATCAGTAGACTTCACTCCAAATTCTTAAAAAACTCATGAATATTTTATGTCTTTATATAATTACCTCATTAAACAAAATGAGAATTACTATAAGCAAACCAAAACGTTCAAGTTTTTTTAAGAATCCAACAAACCAATATTCGCTATTCGCTGTTTTGATTTTCTTTTTCCCCTTTACATTTGAATAACCATTGGGTATTACTAAATGTATTATAAGGGCTACCGAAAACAAAACCTTGTTGTTTAACAACACTTTTAAAATATTATTTAGGATTTAATCCCAATTTTCTTGTTTATTTATTTTTTTTCTTCCATCGCTTTGATAGAAAATCTAGGGGAGAAGAATATGCTCGGCACTGGAGATGAAAAAAACATATAAAATGTTGTTTGTCGTTCACACCTAGTAAGTTATGAGCCCAATGTCCTTTATAAAGGGCGGCTTCAAAATCCACTTTTTTCAATAAATTTTTTTAAAAGTTATAGCTGAACTGTTTTTATTAATCATTTGCTTACAAAATAATATAAAAGTACTTTTAAAATGATTATGCTCAAGCAATTGGCATATCTGGGTTATGATAGCAACTGGTTCTAGTTTTTGCACTTTATGTGAAGGGAACCTGCCATTTTTACATTGCGTTGTCATAGGAGGGGGCGATTAGTTTAAAACTAATACCTCAGAATAGAAAGCAGGCCAATCCTCTACAAGTAACTTTTGCATTAATTGTTTAAAATCCTGTTTAGGCAACTTTGCTTGTATTTATGTGTGTGTGTGTGTGTGTGTGTAGGGGTAGGGACAAGTATTTCTGTTTTTTTCCTTAACTTCTTTTATACCTTTTAAACAGTTCTTGATGTGTAGCTTTTTAATTGACCACGACCAGCAACTTTTGTCCAATTAATTTTTTTACCAGTAACAGAACCAAAACGCCGACCAATTGGCACATTACCCGCAGGGAAGTGTCTGATGACAGATTTGTATTTTCAAACTTAAATAAAAAACGAAATAACTGACACAAGGTTTTATTAAGAGCATTAAATGATAAAATAAAAATGCGAACTTTATTTTTTAAAAAGTTTGTTACCCAGATGTCTTTCGCTGAGTTGAACGCTCTGTTCAAAACAGAGCCTTGTACTCTGCTCCACACGCTGCGGCTTACTTGGTTTAATTGAGCTGCTCTTTTGACGAATATTTTCCTTTAAGCCACAATAGATCAGAGAATATCATTATTAGCCCTCTCCTTAAGGTAGCCCCATAAAAAAATCCATGGCAGTTAGATTGGGCAACCTCGGTGGCCATGGGATGTCCCTTAAGTGACTGATTAGTTTTTTTGGGAAATTTTCCTGAAGCAAATTCATAAAAGTTCTGGCTGTGTGTGCAGTCGCCCTGTCCTGTTAAAACCACGTGCGTGAAGAATACGATGGATGAGCTCACAGGTTTAATAAAAAAATACCGTAATTATGCGTCGATAATTTTCACTGTTGACATTCGTCGGTGGTGTGCGCGGATAAGGCACACCAAGCAGTTACCCTGGGATAATGCAAAGGTTTTTGATATTATAATCGAGGGTTGTGGGTTCCTGAAGACCCGTCGCGACAGTTTTGCTTGTTTATGTGAACGTTTTAGTGAAAATGAGCATCGTCGCTCTAAAAAAATGGGATTTATAGTGCAAAAATGCTCCAGCATCGTTTCACAAAAAATGTTTTCGTAAACCCAAGTCACTTTCTTTCAGTTCTTGAACGATTTGGATTTTAAAAACGATGGAACTTAAATCCTTTTTTTTAATTCCTTGAATAATCGCCTTTAGAAGTCCCTGTGAGGCTGCTCTTTTCAACCAGTTCAATGTTTTCGGGAGCCCTTAAAAATCGACTAGGCCCTGGCCGTGGGACATTCATAGCCGAAGCAGTTTTGCAGAATCTCTGCATTCACGAACGAATTAAATTTGCACTCAGTCCATCACGTATTCGCCGAATAGCGAACTGTGAACAAAATTGTCGACGAGCAATTACGTGAGAATTATTGCTCTTAACAAGTGTATCCACAGCGAACGCGGGATACTCACTGGACCACTGCGACATCGGGAATGACAAATCTGCACAATCGATAATTCCAACTTTGTCACCCTCCCCCGCACCGTTGTTTACTCCTTAAAAAATTATATTTAAAAATGTAAATTTGGCACCAGACATCCTGAATATGATTTCTTGTGATAAAAGTGCAGGTTTTATTTTTAAAGAAATTTGAGTAAAATTTGGCAAAGATAACTTCTTGGCATCCCAAATTCCAAACTTCAATAAACATTGTCTCAAGCACAACCAACCTCCTATTAAACGGATACTTTGGTAAGCCCAGCAAATATCTAATTTATCAAAGATTCTATTTTTTAGATTTGCTGCAGAAATGATAATTTAAATTTAAAAAAAATTTACCATTCAAGCAATAAGCTTTTAAATTATTGGACGATCTTATAATTGAAAGCGTTTTTTGTGCCCCTTTTAGGTACATGCATAGTCTTAGCATTAACATTTTCTTTTTTATTTTAAATTCTGTTGTGTAACCTAAGTGCTAAAGCGTTAAAGTAAAATTATTTAAATTTAGAATAATGTAAAATGTAGCCCTTAGGGCTGACATGTATGTCAGCATGTCTGTCTACCTGACTTTGTTTGTCCATCTACCTCTTTTGGTGTAGTCATGCCAACAACATTATTCTAGGACCTTCAATCATTTTGTGGTCTAGTGCAATCAGTGCCGTGTTAGTTTATTTCTATTCTAAGGATTTTTTTTATGACCACATACAACTCTGTTAGAATTTTTCACAAATGATGGTGAGTGTCTAGTAGAACGAGTGTGATAATAGGGGAGGAGTTCAATACATAAGTTTTCGCATTGTTGCTCACTTCAGGCAATTATTTGCCAAGTATTTTCAATTTGTTCTTTTTAGATAAAATTACAGTAAAATATAAAATAAACTTGTTGTGTTTTTAAATTTTAATAAAAACTGACATTTGATGTTGCTGCACGATAACGTTCTAAAATGCAATTAAATTATAAAAATTTTTGTGTAATAAAAACCAACAAACATAGAAAAGAGTGTGTTATAATAGAATTAAAAGACAAGCATACTGTATATAATATTTTTCCGACAAAATGTGTACATGTGTAGATACATACGTGAAAACTGATGAAGGGAATCCAGCAAATAGGTAGAGAGTAGGAGAGAATAGAAATATTTTTTAATTGCCCATTCCTGTTAATATTTGCCTGTGACAATGTTTTCTTATTTGTTTGAATTAAAGCGAATTTTATTAAAACATTTTTAATGGTACGACAACGTGTGTCGTAATGCTACTAAAGCGAAGAATTCGACATACAGGGTAACTCTGCAGTCCATGGCAACGAGCCTTGCAAAAGAATGAGAGAAGAAACGCCTGTTGCGCAGAACGAAATTAAACACCATACTGATGCTGTACGGTACTAGCAGCGATTATTGTACCACAAAACCAATTTGCCAAGCAATAGCCAAGATGAGGTGAAAATAGCAATAGCTCGGCTAAATAATAATAAAGCAAGCGGAACCGAGGAATGCGCACCCGAGGACTTGGCTATCTGTTCTTTATGTCCTGTGAAAGAAAAGGGAGTCAAGGAAGTTTTTGTCAACTACGGAGGCATAGATCTCCTTCCCATGGCTTACAAAATGCTTTCTAGTGTATTGCGTAAAAGGCTGAAGTCTAAAGTAAGAGAAATAGTTGTGCCATAAAATCGAACCTTTAGATCTTGCAAATCCATCACTGATCAGATATACCACTATGCCAGATCCTCGAAAAGGCCCAAGATAATAACTTCGACACACACCATGTATTTGTCGACTACCAAATCGACTCAACCTGTGTCTACTATCCCTGCAAAACTTATACGACAGGATGACCTAAACTGATACACAATCCTCAGTTAAAAAAGGAAAAATTTTCTTCGATTTGTTCCGCGCTATATTAGGTTTCGTGTGATATTTTATATATTCTTATGGCATGGATTATACGAGATGCACACTGTACTCTGATTGAACACTGTACAAAAAACAGCACATGTTGCTCGCTTACGCAGATTATATCGACAGAGTGGGGCGAATATTTTGAGCAGCAAAACCTCTAAAATGTTCAAAAACGGGTTGGTCAAGGTGGGGCAGAAAAAAACCAATAATTTTGACTTTAAGTACGTCACTACCGGTGGTTTTGAGATAATAAGAAAAAAAACGACCTCCGAAAAGTTGTGAGTATGGCTAAATGTGTTTCAGTTAGAATATCAAATTTTGTGACTGATCACGTTTAAGAAAAAGATTGAAACTTTGTACATAAATTAGAAAAAACTGAATTACTTCAAAATGGATACTGATTTTTGGTAAAGAACAATCGTTCTATAGCAGCTACTTAAGTGAGTAAGTAGATAAGAGTAAAACCCTTATTACACTTGAATTTTTCCCTAGTGTAAAGCTTTTTGGTTAAAGGAATGAAATTGCAAGCTTCAGGAAGAGCAAAGTATATATTTTTAAGGGCGCGGAAAACATAGCTGCGAAAACAAAAATCAAGCAAAGAAGCACACGTTGCTAACTTACAATTTGATTGGAAAGCAGAAAATCTGAAATAAAATGGAATAAATGTGCGAATTTTTTTTTTTAACATAGACTTATAGAGCTGAAAATACCAAGGAATTTTAGTCTTTAAACGAAAATTTTAAGTAGAATTTTTTTTACATTTTCGGCTTTTTTATCGATTGCATTTGAGGAGCTTTTAACATTCAGTATAAAAATGTTACAGTTGGTCACAGCCAAACCATGGCCCCATAGGTTTCTTGTTTTCTTTTATATGAACATATTTCAATCCAATCTTAGTTCCGATATCTACAGGCTCAAGGTACTTTTTAAGAAAGGATAATATTGCTTTTATGTAAAGATCAACTATGATCGGCTGAGTCAATTTAACTTGGTGGTTTGTAGAAATTATTAGAAAAAGTCAGGCATAACAATTTGTGGTTTAACATTATCAGTATTTAAAAAAATAACGAAAATCTAAACTTACATAAGTCACTTTAAATTAATTAAACCTATTGAAAGAGGATATTTTCGAAAAATACGATTGAAAATGATCCCCGGGAAAGACTCAAGAGGGGACCCCCGAAACTCCGTTGGAAAGACCCAGTCCAGGGAAACTTTTCAACCTCAACGCTAAAAATTAAAGAAGAAGCACAGGAGATGAAAGGGCTTGGAAATCCATTCTTAGTTCAGTCGATAACTTATATGGATAAGGCGAAAAGATAAGCATCTTTTTCACATGGAATGGTTGCTCGCCGATCGGCATAGTCATTTTTTTGTGTTACAAACATCAGCAAAAATTCAAAATACTTCTTCTAAGTAAGTTCGTTGGGTGGGTATAATAACTACTATTACCATTTAACTAAACATTTGATAATATTTTTGTTAAAAAACATCATCTGCCTTTGCATTTATTTCAGCGTTTAGATAAATGGGCTTAACAAGATCTTAAGGTTTCGTTGTTTTCTTAATTTTGATTTTTCTTATTTGTTCGTTAAGCGAGCATTTGAGATAAAGACAATTGTGGAGTTGAGAGCACTGATTGTATATTTTGGGCACGTTACTTTCTATTTTTGCTTAGAACACCAAAAGGAAAAAACTTGCTTAAAAATATACACAAATGAATCTGATGATATTGAAAAGAGAAAAAAAAATCAGATTCAATAACATTCTGGTAATTTCTAATCAACTAGTCATTTAAAGCACTTGATTGTTATTCATTGCAGGGCTTGTGTGCTTGTAAATTTGTTAGAAATTTCAAAATTTTTTTGCCTATTTTTTTCTTCTATATTTTTAGTATTAAAAATAATAGAATGCACCACAAGTAAGAGCTCACAGAAAATATAAAACAATTGTTGACGTAATGAAAGCAGAACTACATATATAAAAATCATTCTGGCCAACCTGCATTTTATAAATATTGGAGGAAATTGCTTTTATCATCAATTCAGAGATTTACTATTTTTCAAATCTGGGCATTAAATAAATGATGAGAATTATGTAGAAGATATTGGATAAAAAGTAATGGTTCTGATTTCTTTAAGCATGGCAAAGCCCACACCTGACTTAGTCCCTTTTTCATCTCAACGGTGGATACTGGCCTTCCTTAAGTGCTACCTGGGTTAGTTGCTATTAGCTCCTATTAGACATAGTGAGCTTAAATGTTGCACGCATTTACCTACAAGAAATGTGTTGAGGTAAAGCACATTGGGTTTCATCATATCAAAAGTGGTGCTAAACAAGAAATGTTGTTTTTTGAAGTGCTAACTGAAGCGTGTTTATTTCTAAAGACCTCAGATTTTACATATTCAAAAAAGTTTGTTGCTTTAATATACTTTTTTACATTTGAAAACAAAGTGTCTGGGTGGCCAAGAGGTAACGCGCTTGTGCTGCAGTGCAGAAAGTCCCTGGTTCAAATCTCAGCTTCGGTAAGTACAAAAAATGAAATTTTTAAATTATAAATTTTATGTATGTAATAATATGTATGTAATAAAGCTCCATAAATCAAAAAAATGACGTTTCATTATCGAACTAGTCCCGTTTACGGCTTAAATCAATCCTTTTTTTGGCTTAATTATGGCTAAAAGTAAGAAATTCGTACTTGAAAAATCGTACTTGGAGTAGGAAATTTCGTACTTGGTTTAAGAAAAAACGTATTCTCCGTACTTTTGACACCGCTATGGCTTGATTTAAGTAAAGTTTACTTAGTTGATGGTATCAACTCACAAAATGTACATTATAATTGGGCATACAGCTAAAGTAGAAAATTGCAATTTTGAGACAAAAGGAAACTTAATTTTCTTTCGTACTGTTATAAACAAAGCAAACAATATTACTTTTGGAATAAAAAGGAGGCTAAAAGATGCACATATGGACTACAATGGTTGTTGAAAAATTGTGCCATTCCCCCGCCAAGAAAATACACTGATACTACCCGTGCTTTGGTGCCATAGCAATCTTAAGGAAACTTTTTCGAAAATCCTGTAAACTTATCTTCGTTGTTTGGGCATATTGGCATCCTTTTAACCACGAGCTGTATGAGCTATGTGCAGAAAATCCCGTAACAAGGCACTATTTAACGTTTACATTAATAACGTAATTGTGTAACAATCAATAAAGATATACATTAATAAATAAGTTGTTTAATCCTGTAGGGCCCAAAATTTGAGATGGTCCGGCTTAAAAGCCATTTTAACGCGAATATGGTGACAAATCACACAACACATGGTTGTTATTGTGTGAATGGTGGAGGTGGTTAAAGGTCATCTTCTACATTCACAAACAACCTCTAAAAGCAGAAAAAATATCTCATTACCAAAAGGATCCAAAACGTTGAACTAAAATTGATTTCCTTTACACTCCTGCCTTTGCACAAATAAATAATATTTACTTATTGCCAAGGCGCATGAATACAGGTGGGACCGGTTCTGCAAAAACAACTAAAATGGATGTACGAATTTCAGAAACAGATAACAAAACTCACAAATTCTTTCTTCTTCTCTTTAAGCTTTTCTTAGATTCTACAGTTGTTGTTAGTAAAAAGGAAAAAAAACATAAACAAATTTTGACAACTACACATTTTAAATACCGTTACTCAGCTGATTAACCGAGGCCACCTGTAATGAATGCGCCTTGCTTATTACCATCAATTTCTTATTTTTAATTTTAAAATTATAATGTTAGTTAAAGTCCCTCAACACTATGCCCGGTTTGAAATAATGCCCAGCTTTACCCCAAGGTAAAAAATGTTTGCTTTCCTTAATCTTAAAATAAAAAAGCTTATTTTTTGTTCTGTCATATATAATAAAAATTGGACATCTCAGTATGTTGCATCCTTTAAAGTTCATTACTCTACTTAAGGGAGCGGTTTTTGTAACAAAAAAAGCAAAAGAGTTCCACTGTGACCATTAACTTGTAAAGAGATTTAAGCCACAATACTTGGCAATGGGCATGTGTTATTTAAGTTGTGTTTAGCTTTATCAACAAAAAAACAAAGGCTTTAACAATGCAACAGCTTACAACCCAGTTGACAAAAACATTGGAGATAGTTTTGTTAATGACAAATTTCCAAGCTAGCAATTAATTACATATCGTTAACAAAAAATTTAGTGACGTAGTTATATATTTTCCACTATTATAGTAGGCAGATATTAATAACAAAATGAGTGACATTGTAATCAGTATTTTTGTATAATGAAAAAGGGTTTAAAAAACTTATTTTTGACATGTCTTTAAAAGTTACCTTGCAGTTGCACCTTTCTATCAAAAAGTCTTAAATACGAGATCAACAGGGTTATTTCTTAAGCACTTATGCTCCCAGAAAACTCATTTCTTTTACTAAAGATATCTCAAACAAAAATTACAAAATACCTAACAATTCCTGCATTTGATGAGATTTTCTAAAAGAAATAATATCTATGATTTTTAATGCAGATGATATTGCAAATGTTTTAACATTAAAGGTCATCAGCGTTATCGTCGTCATAGTTATCGTCATTGTTAAGTTGTCGTTTTGTTGTCACATTCATCCTCATCTTGGTCATGATCATCGCCAGCATCATTATTGCCGTCCACATCATTCAGAGTTCTGTGACTGTAATAACAGCAACAACAGCGTTACGCCAACACATTCAACGATTTCATGGCTCTTAAGTTCTGCTAAACATACATCCAGTTGTTAACTGCTGTCCTTCGTATTGTGTTGTTGTTATTCTTGTAATTTGTAGCAAATGTTTCATTGCACATCTTGAAATTATCTAAGACTTTCTAAGGAAGTTACAATTTCGTTGTTTTTTTGACTTTAAGTATTATTATTGTTATTGCCATTTGTTGCGTTTCATGGTTTACTGCTTCAAGAAAAACTATTTTATGTAAAATATTTGTTTTAAAATTTTCCAAAGTTAAAACGCAATTTTTTTAGGTTCCTTTGTTTGTAACACCTTGGAAAATGGACAAGAGAGACTGCTTATTATGCAAATAAGTTTCTTGTAAATATGTCAATTACTTCATTAACACACCAATTATGGAAAAAATTTAAGCCTTTTGTTATAACATACATCAGTGCTTCTCGCGGACTTATTTTTTGAAGTAGAGTAAATGTTATTTAGAGTAGGGCTCTTAAGTGTTGACCAGCACTATTTTCGTTTAAAGAAAGCTTTCATTCCTTTGCACATTCTTGCGGGTGTCTGTTGGTGGTTTTCAATGGGATTTTACTTTTTTTCTTCATGTCTCTTTTGTAACTTTATGTAATTCTTGATATTGCTTGTGGTGGCGGTATTGTATTTAGTGGGCGATCAAGGAAGACTTTAAGTTCTGCTCAGGCCAAAAAAAACAATATTAAAAACGACTTTTTGTTGATACCATCATCGTTATTTTTGTCATCATTGTTAGTAGAAAAATGATTTGTATTAAATGAATACAAATTCCTGGCTATTTACACAAATAAATAACAAATAGATTGAAAAGTTAAATTATTAAACCTTAAGAATATTATTTGAAGTAATTTATTTTAAGTGGAGATAAAAAAAGCCTTAAAAATATTTTTCATTTGTGGGCGCCCCTTTATTTATGATTTTAACAAGCAAATTTTTGTTGGCAATAAATCAAAGCAAAAATTTTAATTGAAATTATTTTTGAGTGAACTTGCAACATTGAGCGATGTTAATATAAAAGCAATTTCAAAATCCATCGTTAGTGAGTAACATAGGGCGAACATCAAATTTAACAAGGGTATTTTTGCAATTGGTACTTGAAGCGGGCGCGTGTACTTATAGACATTCCTTCTATGAAGTTTACCTACTTTTCAGACGGAATGTTCTCAGACATATGTTAATTAGACCATCTCAAAGAAATAAAGAACCCGGTAAACTTGCAAATATGCAGCTTTGCTTAAAGATAATTTCCAAAAAAATTTTTTTATGCCGAAAGTAGGGGTAATCATTTTAGTTGTTTCATTATATCTTCGGCTACTGTGTTGATCTAAATTTAAACAAATATATATATTCCTTATTAAACCTATATGGTTTATTGTAACAATTAAATTATTAGTTTAAAAAGGGGTTTGGTTTTAAATTATATAAAATATAGCGGAACAAAGTCGTTCAAGCCTTGTCAAATAAAGCCTGCATCTATCGGCATCTGGATAATCCAGTCAGTCGATAACACTAATGTTAGCTTAATATTTTAATCCGTAGGATGTTTTGTGATGTAAAGCTAAAATTGGAGAAGATAATGGTGTACACAGCTTTGATATTAACTAAATAATTATAAACAAAAATCAGAGTTTTTCAAACCATTCATTTTAATTATGCCACTTTGATTAAGAACTTTCGATCAGAAAGTAATTGAATTTATCCTCTCCGCACACTTGTAAATAAAATTTTCATTAAGTTTTAATTAATTCGTATCTATTCATTTATTTTATTTAATATGTTTTGTAAGCGTTTCATAATTGTTTTGTCAATAAACGATTTAAACCGATATTAATATTCAAGCAAAACAGTGAGATTACATTTAAACATTATAATTTACAAAACGCAATTAATAGTATAAATTTATGCTTAATAATACCTAATACAAAATTAATTGTTTTTTTAAATAACTATGTCACATAGAAAAAAAGTATTTTTAAATGTATATGGATGCTTGTAATTGTATTTTTAAAATTAATAACTTTTGTACAGTGTTTACTAGAGGTCTGCATCAAGTCCTATTTCAAGCTAATTCAAGACCCGGATAATTTTCTAATTTTTGTGCTGTTGTGCGATTAAACTGTTTAAGTGCTGTATTGTAGAGAAGCTGGCACAGTTTGTGAGATGCAATGTAGTGTAGTTAAGAACAAAGAGTGGTGTCATGCACTGTTGTTGATTCAACTAATATACTGTCATGATGTGTGGTCGATAAAAAAAATGACTGTGGTGATGTGTGGTTAACAACAACAAAACTGTGTATTACACACAAAGTTAAATAGATGCATTAACAACCATATAAACAAACAGACAAATCAATATAAAATTCATACGTAAGTACATCATATTACATGCATACCTTAAAAATCAACCCCCGTTTTTAAAACAATCACACCAGGAACATCCCGTCAGCAGTAAAGTTTCAAGATGAATTGAAATTGAAGTGTGTGATCATGATGAATTGATGTGCCGTTGTTGTTAACTTAATTTGCTTAAGTGTAAATATTTTTTTCATTTAAGTTAAGTTAAGTAAACAAAACAAATGGCGAATAATACAGCACAGCACTTATTTTTGTGTGTGCACACGTAAAGAATATGAAATGATTTGATAATTCAAGATGATGCCTTATTTAGTGTCGTGTTGAGCAGGCCTCTAGTGTTTACACATTTTGATTTTTTTCACGTCATCAAAATAAATAAACACAAATGGGAATTAAATGTATATTTTAAGTTAATGGACACATATTATGCATTTTGCCGGGCAAAGTTTTTAGTTTTCTGTTAAGTTATAAATTTGGGTTTAGGAAAAAATTACTCCATAATTTTATTTTAAAAGCAACAACACAAAAATGTGAGGCCTGTTCTTTTTTTTTGCCATTTTTTATTTCTGAAATTGGCATGATTTATTTTTAAATTCACCCCAAACTTTTTTGATTTGGAAGCCCTTTTTCATTTATAAATTCTTGGTGAATATAATACTGGACATACACAATTAAATTTTTTATAAAATTGCTTCCATAAAATTTTATGTTTCTAGGCTAGGGCTATAGAAAAGAAGGCTCTTTTTTACCTTTTTTGTCAACAAATTAATATTTCATGAAAGTAATTTATTGAAAAATTGCATCGTGTAAGTTTAATATAAGAAATGTTGAAATGAAAAATGGCCCAAATAAAAAATTACTCAAAAATTCCAAAAAAAAAAATTGACCCCCATCCAAAAAAAAAATAAAAAATGTGCCCATTTCAGAAATTAAAAGGGCTAAAAAAATTACCTCAAAATTAGGTAAATATGTATTTTTAAAAGAAAGAAAATTTGGTTCCAAATGTAAACAGAAAATATTTTCCCAAAACAATTTTAAAATTAAAAAAAAAGAAATAAATTTATCAATGTTTTATTTTATTTGGGCCTCACTTTTTTTTAGCAGCTATTTCCAGAAATACACAATTTAAAAATTTATAAGGGATCCCAAAGAGAAAAAAATCTTCCCAATTTTTGAAATAAAAAAGGGTCCCAAAAACAATAAAATTACCCAAAACTTTGGGGTAGATTTTTTTAATGGGCAACTGGGCCGTTTTTATTTTAAATAATTTTTAAAAAGGGCCATTTTTGGGAATGATAAACTTTGGACTTGTTTTTCAATAGAATGTTGTGAGTTCAATAAAGTAAAAAAATATTTATCAAAAACCTAAAACTACAACCTTAAATTTTTTTTCTGCGCCAATACGAAATTCTTTTCCAGTCATAAATTTCATATTGATCATTGACTGCATTTGACTTGAGGTTTTACTAACGAACATCTACATTCTTTTTGAAAAATAAAATGTAAACGTTGTTGTTTTTAGCATATAAATGCTCCCTTCTACACCGAGCACAAGGTCGTTTAAAGCTTAAACAAAACCCTGTCAAAAGATGCACTTTAAAGACGATGTGTGGATGATGAGATCACATCTAAATTTAAGCATTGTTCATAGCATGTATGTAATTAATAGAATTATTTATTTTTAGAATATTTTATAATATTTTATGCAAACAAAAAAAAAATAATTTTAATAACATTTAAGTAAATTGAAATACCTTTACAAAACTTCTATTTGCCAAATAAGATAAAGACAGCTAGACCCATGTATGGAGAATCTGACAGGTCGTTAACTATTTAACTTAAAAAAACCCAATATTACCTATAGAATCTGTTTAGATTTATGCAACAGCATGTGCTAATATTGTAAAGTACAAGTGTAAATATGTATTTAATTATGAGTATTTAAAGGAACGTGTGTCATATTAATTTGAAATGATGCGAACATTAAAAGGCAACAACAAACGTTAATTAGCAGCAGCATTTGAAGTTTCAATTTTTTTTTCTTAAATTTTCATGACCGACAGATGTTTTGTTAATTAAATGGGCAGTATTATGTTGGATTTATGTATGGATGTACTTTTAAAATTTTTATTTATTATTATCAATGGATAGGTTTATAGTTTTGCGGTGTGCTGTAACATGTTACTGCTTTTAATTTATGTATTTCTCTAAATTTTTTTATTAAAATATAATCGTTTAAATAAAGTTTTATCATACATGTAATATGCAAATACTAGGCATCATTTAAACATTTGCATTGCATGATCCAATGTCATATTCTTGACATAAGATAATCAGAAATTTATATTACAGTGGAAGCCTGCAAAATCCGGTATAGTAAATTAGATAACTTTAGTATTTAAATTACAATAGCCTTACATAACGAACGATCGACAGTTTCGCTTTTGAGAAAAGTAAAACTAAAGTCAAAATAAAATTGATTTCTCTAAAGGAGTTGGATGTTACAAATATTTCAGTTTAACGCAAGGGTCTGACATTACTTCATTGGCTTAACTGGGACTCCTCTGGTCTCGCTTAAGTAAACCGCACTTAATTTCGTTAAGCTTTAGTTGATGATTGAATCTTAATTTTACATAAGTATAAGAGAGAATGATTGCTTTGACGATTGTTGCACTGCATTTACACTTTTTCAACTTGTGATTTCTAGGTTTCGGAATAAGAAATACTTAATTTTAAATGAAATTTCCATTCTAAGATATCACATTAGTAATGAACTTTAAGCCGAATGAATAGACATAATTATAATACATTGGGATAGTTTTACCAAAAATTGTTTTGCAATGTTTTAAAGCGTTTGATTTTTAAATCTTAACAAAAAATTTTAAAATTACAAAAAAACATGTAAGCTAAATAGGTGATGTTTACAACCATATACACTACTACCGTTCAAAGAGTACTGATGATGAAATTGCGTAGCTGCTTTCGAAAATGCATTCTACTCGGCTAGTAGCGGTAGAAAAAATCTGCTTTTTTCAAATTGAAAGTTTCTTTCAACATTAACGGAAAATAATAATTTCTTCTAATAAAAAAGAAATTATATGAACTAAAGCCAAACTAAAAATCAAAAATTTGTATTAAAAACAATTAGTTCAACAATAAATGGAAATTAACATATAACTCACACATGGCACGGTGCAAAATGATCTTTAATAATTTCTATCAATTTGTCGTTGACAATAAAAGAAATTAAAAAGTGATTACCCCTATTGTATGATATACAATAATAAAAAGCGTTTCGTTCCATCTGAGAGATGGACAAATGCTTGTCCGTTAGTCAAGTGTTGCCAAAGAGACTTTTAATGGAAAAAAGCATAGTTTATATGAAAAATAAACTTCGTCCTAACTTACAAAATAAAAACAGAAGGAAAACACTGATACCGTATACTTTTCTCTGTTACATGTAAGTTAAATAGGTGATGTTTACAACCATATACACTACTACCGTTCAAAGAGTACTGATGATGAAATTGCGTAGCTGCTTTCGAAAATGCATTCTACTCGGCTAGTAGCGGTAGAAAAAATCTGCTTTTTTCAAATTGAAAGTTTCTTTCAACATTAACGGAAAATAATAATTTCTTCTAATAAAAAAGAAATTATATGAACTAAAGCCAAACTAAAAATCAAAAATTTGTATTAATTACAAAAAAACTTTAATTTTTTTCTTTAAATAAATAGTTACAGAAGCTTTAAATCAACTGAGCCGTCTATTGCTTAAATAGATGCACAAATTTTTTAAGTGAAATAATTTTAGAGATAATGCTTTATCTCGGAAACTAGAATTTATTCGAAAAAAAAAACAGATGCAGATTTTAACTTAGCGACATAAACTGCTCTAGAAACAATTGTCAGTATTTCTAATCTAATACAATGTGTGCTTGTGCCGCTGTTTATCTTTCCACTGCGAGAAATTATGTTGCTTTGTTTAAAAAACACTAACTAATTTAAAAAAAAATATTTGAATGCGGATCTAATTTCAGCCTCTCAAGTAGCCCTAGAAACAATTCCCAATTGCTCTTATCCAAAAGTTAATTTTAGTTTGTAAACTTGTGTAATAATTCAAATGTAATTTTCAATAACATTGTGTGATATATAGGGTGTGAAGATGGATAAGTTAATAGTTTAATGTTAACTATTGTACGTTCGACTATTTATTCCACTTCCTTATAAACGTGATAATATGCGCCATAAAGTAAACTTTTTTTCGCTCTAATAAGCCCTTGTTAGAGTTTGGCACAAATAGACAAGACCCTCTATAGGTCTTTGTATACGTATCTCCTACAGCCTACATATTTCTCATATATGGTTTTAAGCACTTTTCTTTACAATTAAAATTCTCAAATAGTTAAGCCACCCAAAGTTTGAACGTTTTTTTAACATTCCAGTAATGATTAAAACTTAAATTTTTTTCCTGGTTACTAAAGATTATTTACTAGCGCATTCAATTTGAAATTCCAAATGGAACATAAAGTTTCGGCTTTAAGGAAACTTCAAGATGCATATGTATGTGTCTACATATGTGCTTATATCAGTTTCAATTTAATCATATTTTTACTTTGTTCGCCAAGAACTTACTGTATATCATAAATTTAGGATTTTCATTGTCATCACCTTTAAGAAAATACCATAATTTAACTGTCTTTTTGCTCTGCTGATGCTTTTAACTATTTTATTATAAGTTTAACAATTCATGTGTTAGGCAAGAGACGACAAAAGAAAAAAATCAAACAAAGACAAAAAATTTAATCTAACAAACATTAAAGTTGTAAAAATTTATGATTCTTTTCTTTTAACTGTCAAATATATTTCTTATATTTTTTTCTTCTCTTTTTCCTAAACTGTCGTTAACTACTATTTACTGCATTAAGTAAAGTTCTTCCTTATTTCTAATTCAATTCACTCAGGTTGGGCTTTTTATTTTATTTTTGGTTAACTTCTGGCTAAGGCTTGTGCTAAACATTTTCTCGCTCCATTTCATTTTACAGAATTTAATTTTTCTTTTTTTGTCATTTGTTCTTGTGTTATTTCTACTAAAATAGCATGACGCAAAAATTTGTTGCATTACACTTCCTTGGCAGCCCCATCTATGAGACTGCAGCTGCCAGAATGTTTACCACATTTTCACAATTGTCACAAAAGACTTTTTTGTATTACAGTCAACCAAACAAATAAAAAAACGAAATAACAAACAATTCAACCAACATTGTATAAAGAAAAGAAATGAGTTTAATAACCCTATAAAATATTGAACTCTTAAGGAAAACCAAGTAAGAGCGCTATTCGGCTGTGTCGAATCTTATATACCCTTCACATTGGTATTTTTGTTTACCCAGTCACCTGATTTATGCAAGTTATTTTCAAACCAAAAATACTATAATTATTTGGTGGGCTTAAAGTACATAGCTTTAATAGCTTTCAAAAGATATGTATGCGTTGCCTGTTGGTTGTGTCTGCTACATTATTTTTTTGGATTTTTTTTTTTAACTGGGTCCGTGAGGAACCAAAATCGTTAATTTTTAATAGCGATTATCTCAAGGATATTTCTGTTAGTTTGGCACCAATACCTAGTCCGTAGTGCTTAAACTGACTCCGGAAACTTGATTTCAACAAATGGATACACAGACGGACGGACAGACAGACAGACAGACAGACGGGCATGGCTAAATGGATTTCCCTATCTATAAGGGTCCAGAATATATATACTTTTATGGGATCGCAAATGGATAATAAAGAAATAACAAACGGAATGACAAACTGATATTTACTCTTATCACTATGTGAAGGGTATAAAAAGCTTAAAAGAATCTAATCGCACAAGTCAATACGTAAAGAAATAAACAAACAGAAAATACGAAAAAGGAAAACAGTTTTTTTAAACTTATCTTTGCACCTTTTTATGGGAAGTGTTATAAACAGTCAACGACATACATTCGGATTAACACTTGAAAAAAATATAATAACTGACCTCCAATATAGTTTGCAAAGACATATAATAACGATCTTGGCTATAATAATATATTGTTGTAATTTTGAAAGCCAAAGATACTGTTAGAATGAAAATGATTTTATTTGAACTAAATTTGAAAGTCCTATTGCTCTTAAGTCTTTCGAACATATATTTAGGGATACAGTTAGATCCGAAAGTGTGATTATTGTGTATTTTTATGAAAATTATTGTCATTAGCTTAGGATGATTGGCAGAAACACAAGGCAGGAGGAAGAAACTTCTCTTTTGCCTCGATTGTAAATTTCTGCTTTATATTTCAGTTTTTAAACTACATATGTATATTGGTACAAGGCCCTGCCTTTGCCTCTGATCTATAGAAAATTCAATGGCAATATGTGTGTTTGCCTTACAATTTTCAACGTTTTACTATTAAAGTTGCAGGCTCTAAGAATTTTAATTAATTTTATTTTCAGGCATATTTGAAACTTTTAGACATTATTTTAGAATGAAAATTAGGGTTATTTTAACAAAATAAAAAATAAAAAATTACAGTTTTTCAGGTAAACTTAAGGGTCATTTAAAAAAATTATATTTAAATCTTTTAGGTGAAGCAGACGTGCAAAAGAAGAAGCCTTATGTGTTATTTATAGAACACAAAAGGTAAAACGTGTTAAACGTTTTGTGTATATGTATTTTGTCATAACAAAACCAAAACAATTACAAAACGTCCAGGACGTTTGACCTATGGTGTTCTATGGACAGTAAATTAAACTGTTAGTACCATTTTTTATTCAATCAAAATACATAGAAACGGTAAATAAAAGTGCTTTTGGCAGTTGAGTTAGCTTGCAAAAAATGATTTCGCAACAAAAGTTAGTCGAAAATTTGCCATCACCCAGTAATTGGCTTCGGGGTACTCGCTTATCAAAATTTTTGTTCTTTAATACAATATAAATTTTTTTAGAAAGTAAATTAAGAAAATTTTGTGTAAAAGTACTTTTACCTTCATATTTTACTATTTAATTATGATAAAATGAAAACAGTGAAAAAACCTCGATGAATCTTTTGCATTGACAATGTTTTTAACATTGATATTTTATATAGGAATCATCGATACTTTAAAACCTCGTTTTGAAAAAGCGTCGTTATATCTCTACTAACTACATTACCATGGTCAAGTTACTACCAAGTTGTATCACTAAAAAATTTAGTTTTAGCTTATTTTACATTTCTCTTATTTATGTATAGAGGGAGGCCCTTTCCCGGTCATAAAAAAGGAAATTCCAAACGTTAGTCTGTCAAACTTCATATAAAAAAGGAAGAAAATCTAAAACTATATTTCCCCAATGATACGACCTGATAGTTACTACACCATGTACATTACATACAGTCTAATTCAGGGAAAACCATCCAAATATATATATTTTTTTAGTTACATGATAAAACAGAACACGACTGCAACTTTAAGCAAAAACTACTTTTAGGGGAAACATCTGCGAATTCTCCAACTCGCATTTAACTTTTTCACTTTTTGTTTACCAATATTTCTTTGAAGAAAAATTTGTGTGCATTAGTGACTCCAAATTATTATGTTTTTGTGTTCTTCTAAGAGTATAAGTCATTTCATTCATAAACTCAAACAATTTTAAATTAATTTAAATTTTTTAATGTTTTTTTTATTATCTTAAATAAAAATAAAATAAAAATAATAATAATAAAAATGTGGCAGCATTGCTAAAATAATTTCTTTTTCAAAGTAAGACCATATAAAAAACAAGTAAGAGCGCTATATTCGGCTGTGCCGAATCTTATATACCCTTCACATTGGTCTTTAAATATACCCAGCCGAGTAATTTTGTACTGCAAATAATTTAATAAAAAACCTTGTGCGAGTTTTAAAGCCCATAGAAAAAATAACAAAATTTTAACGTTCGTATGAATAATAGAAATAGATGAAGAAGATTTGAGGTCGAGAGTTTTAAAAGTATTCGACATTATTCATATTTAAAGGTTAATAAAACTTATTAAATGTTCTAGTCCCCATGCTCTTCTCCAACTTTTTCCCCAAAATGTATGAATTATTTGATTATTACTTTTTGTAGAATATTGGAAGTCGAAAGCTGTAATAGTTTTCCAGAAGTAGCGTATCGAAAATTTTATAAAAATTGTTAATTTGTATGTGAGCTACCCCTTCTTCACCCCCATCCAAAAATTTTTTTCTTCAGAGCGTAGCCCTTGATGTCCAATCACTTTTTGTAGAACATTTGATTTCGATATCTGTTATAGTTTCCGAGATATAGCATATCGAAAATTTAACAAAAATTATTAATTTGTATTGGGGCTACCCCTTTTTTTGCCCCCACTCAAAAATATTTTTCTTTAAAGCGTAGGCCTTCTTGACCAATTACTTTTTGTAGAACATTTCATTTCGATATCTTTTATAGTTTCCGAGATATAGCGTATCGAATATTTTATAAAAATTGTTAATTTGTATGGGAGCTACCCCTTTTTTTGCCCCCACTCAAAAATATTTTTCTTTAAAGCGTAGGCCTTATTTCCCAATTACTCTTTGTAAAACATTTCATTTCGATATCTTTTATAGTTTCCGAGATATAGCGTATCGAATATTTTATAGCAATTGTCGATTTGTATGGGAGCCTTTTTTTGCCCCCACTCAAAAAATTTTTTTTTTAAAGTGTAGGTCTTTGCGTACAATTACTTTTTGTAGAACATTTTAAGTCGATAGCTGTTATAGTTTACGAGATATAGCATATCGAAAATTTAACAAAAATTGTTAATTTGTATGGGAGCTACCCCTTTTTTTGCCCCCAATCAAAAATATTTTTCTTTAAAGCGTAGGCCTTCTTGACCAATTACTTTTTGTAGAACATTTCATTTCGATATCTTTTATAGTTTCCGAGATATAGCGTATCGAATATTTTATAAAAATTGTTAATTTGTATGGGAGCTACCCCTTTTTTTGCCCCCACTCAAAAATATTTTTCTTTAAAGCGTAGGCCTTATTTCCCAATTACTCTTTGTAAAACATTTCATTTCGATATCTTTTATAGTTTCCGAGATATAGCGTATCGAATATTTTATAGCAATTGTCGATTTGTATGGGAGCCTTTTTTTGCCCCCACTCAAAAAAATTTTTCTTTGAAGTGTAGACCTTTGCGTACAATCACTTTTTGTAAAACATTTTATGTCGATAGCTGTTATAGTTTCCGAGATATAGCATATCGAAAATTTAACAAAAATTGTTAATTTTTATGGGAGCTACCCCTTTTTTTGCCCCCACTCAAAAAATTTTTTCTTTAAAGTGTAGATCTTTGCGTACAATCACTTTTTGTAGAACATTTTATGTCGATAGCTGTTATAGTTTCCGAGATATAGCGTATCGAATATTTTATAACAATTGTCGATTTGTATGGGAGCTACCCCATTTTTTGCCCCCACTCTAAAAATTTTTTCTTTGAAGTGTAGATCTTTGCGTACAATCAATTTTTGGAGAACATTTTATGTCGATAGCTGTTATAGTTTCCGAGATATAGCGCATAAAATATTTCACCAAATTTGTGCAATTGTAGGAAAAATACCCCTTCCCCTGGTCCCATCTGAAAAAACTTTTTCCATTATTTAGGTCCTTTCTTTAGGAGTATCCGTGCCAAGTTTTGTGGCAAGAGTGACTATACTTACTGAGATATATAGGGATATATGCACGGATTTTGTCCTAAAAAAAATGGGTTACTCTGGGTTTTCGCTTATATCTCGGTCAATAGTGAACCGATTTTGCTGATTTTAAATAGCGATTGTTAGCGGGATATTTGTGATCGTTTGACACCATTAACTGGTCTGTATCTTTTTATTTGACTCCGGAAACTTGATTTCAACAGACGGACAGACGGACAGACGGACAGACGGACAGACGGACAGACGGACATCGCTAAATCGGTTTCCCTATCTATAAGGATCCAGAATATATATACTTTATGGGGTCGCAAATGAATAATAAAGAAATTACAAACGGAATGACAAAGTGATATATACCCTTATCACTATGTGAAGGGTATAATTATAATGAAATAAAATGTCTTTTACAAGTGAATTTAGCAGCGTGATTTTACGTCAAATTGTATGAAAAAAATGTCATGCGCGAGTTCTGTTTCAATACTTGTACTGGTAAGGCTGAGATTTTAAGGCAACAGTCAAGAGCTGTTATTACAAGTTTTTACTACTGAAATTAATTCTTTTGTTTGAACCAAACTAAATTTAACACTATTAAATCTGTTTCCCATTGATGGGCCCTTAGCACCTGCCCTAATGGCAATATCGGTCACTACTTAGAATCGTATGTTAAGTAGCCATTTTTCTGTTCATTACTTGTTTGTTATTTATGACTGGCTAAAGTGTTTAGATTTTCTCTTCATATTTTCTTACTTTATGCAATTAATCTTATATGATATGTTTAATTTCAATCTAATTTTATAGTAGTTACAGGTCACATACTGATATCGACATCACGAAAGAACATTGCAAGACATAACTGATCTCTCTTTTCTTGTTTAAAAAAGAATCGACAAAAATGGGTTGATAAAGACAAGACTACATTGAGCGTTTCAGATTGAGACAATCTGTCATCTTTTGTAACTTTAGCTTCAAGGTAGTACAGGTATTCGTATACCTCCGCACCACCATTAATAAAACAAGTGAGATCAGTTTAGAGATTAAACGATAAACTAAACCTGCTAAAAGATACTATTATGGTCTAAGAAAACATTGAATTTTTTAGACAGACAAGGTTGCGATTACACAAGATACTTATTCTACCCGATGCAGAGGCATTAGTACTTTCTCAAGCAAAAATAGATCGCTTGGAGTGTTTGACATGGAAATTTTTCACACGATATATGATCCAATTTAAAAAGATGAAATATATTGATATCTTATAAGTCAATATCTGTATGAGCTATTTGCAGGCATCGATTAAGTCAAGTGCGTAAAAGCCCAATAATTGTGCTGGCTTGGACATGTCGTCGAAAAGAACGGAGATGCTCCACCCGATGGAAGGCGCAAAAGTGGAGCACCAAAACTCTCTTGAAAAGACCAAGGCAAGGAAAAGCTTTTCAAGCTCAAGGTTAGCAATTTGGGAAGAAGATTCGACCTTTAAAATTCTTTCGTACTTGGATTAATAAGCTACAGGGGTTGTTTTGAGTAAAGTAAGTAAAAAGCACATGTTAGAGTCAAAAAGCACTTTTATCGATGAAGCACCGCTATTGGCATCAGGCCTTTTTGTAAACAGTGGTCATACGCAATTCCCTCTCTATTAGTGGGTTCCTTTTTTACCAATCAAAAATCACTTCCACCACAGCATTTTCCCTAGTGTGCACTTTCCAATCAAATTATCGCAGTCTCTTTGGAAGACAGCAAAAGTATGAAAACAATACTGAAACTGAAAGATATCTTTCGCCTAAATCGTCTTTTCATATTTGAAGCATAACAGAAAGTTTCTCATCTGGAAGGGGGTATTCCCTATCTCCATCTGAGACCACCTCCTTCATCCCATTCCAGATATTTTAGTCAGAAAAAACAAGATATGATAAAATTTTGTTAAGCCCAGACACCATAACTACAACGTGGATCCCGAATCAGCCCCACAAAAAATGAGTTTCATTACCCGGTCCTTTTACTTTATATTCTATTTGACTCCCATGGTACAAGACGCATCTTCTGGGCAAACGTCAGTCAGTTGATAAAATTCAAGGCTGGCAAAACTTCTTTTTACTGGTAAAATAGCACTATATTGGTTAAGTTTATCACTATATTTTTGACAATGGTTTCTAGTTTCCCCAGGTTTTATTTGGTAAAACCCCTTCTTTTTATACCCCATACCCAAATTCATTTTATATTCGTTGGGTAGGGACATCTGCCTGCTTAAAATGTTTTGTATTTTGGTCAATTTCTAAGTTAAAAGATGATGTCTGCGAAATTAAGCGACATAGTTTCCTTTTATTTAAAAATTACACTTATTAAATATTGTTTAAGGGATTCATTACTTCCGGGTATAATGTTAAGCAACCAGTTGGGATAATTTTTATTAAATATAACATTTTTCCATTTATGCAAAACCTGTGCATGTTGTATGTATGTATATATATAAGTACCTTTTTCTAAATGTACTTACATTTACTTTAATAAACATATCCACTTCATAGAAAATATTCCAAAACCCATCTTAAAACTATTTTGGTACTCCCAAAGACTCACAGACTTTCATTTGACAACCGTTTATCTATTAACTAGTAATTGAACAATCAACTTAATGCAACAGTCACTTGTTCATGCAACTTATGGCAAACGTTGGTTAGATCTTTTTTAATTAAATGAGTGAAAATGAAAATAAAATCATTATTTTAATGTTCGTCTTATAAGTTTTTCCTTACTCTTGTTGTGTTTTTCCTAAGAAATGTCATTAAAAATGTTTTTCACTTCCTTGATCGCAATCTTTTGAAAACGTTTAAACTCATTTTTTTAAGGAAAAACATCACTGTCATAGAGACGTGATATGTTAGATGTTTTTATTAAAACTAACATTTAAATTCACCATTTAGCATTTCTTCATTATAAAGGGAGTTGGTTGAGAATATTTAAACTAACATAAAAAGCAAATGTTTAAACTGACAAACGTCCTCTAAGAATGACACATGATCTAGGCAAATGTGAATGCAGACAGACAATAACTACAACAAGTTGGACAACCAAAGCAGAAATAAAAAAAACTTTAAAAGCATGCAAAATAGATGACAAGACCACCTTAGGAGACACGAGACTAAATTTCGCTTGAAATAAAAAAAAACAACAACAAATTGCACATATAAACCTAAACTAAAAAAGGTTTACTTCTTAAGTCTTTTGTTTTTTTTTTTGCGATCGATTGCAATATAAAAAGATTTTTTGTAATTATTTTGTAGCAATTTCAAATGTTATTTAAGCAAGTATTATGTATATAAAATGTTAAATGTTAATAATCGAAATTCGATTGTATAAACTCCCACAAAAACATTTAAAGAGAAGGGATATATATAAAACAAAATAAAAATATAAATAAATACCGTTAATGTGACCAAACTTTACATTAAGTAACAACCATAAATTTTATTCACATTCATAGTACAACCTAAGGGTGACCTAGATAACTCCTCTTTTTTTTCAACTACTCAACGGCTCATGCTTGCTGTGAGGCGGCATACATTATGTAAGAGATATATTCGACTCTAAAGAAACCTACCAAATAGACGGTAGGTTTGTTACCAACACCAATACCGATACACTTAGAGTTAGTATTTGTAATACGAACTTTAACCACACATTGGTTTTTGGTAGTGTAATAAATTAAAGCAATTGAGAAAGTAGTGTTGGTTTCGCCCGAACATATTGACTACTACATCACATTTTTTTATTATTTAGAGCCAGCATTTGTGAAATATATATGCAGCTTATGGGTACCTTGGGAGCGATACTTATAAGGAACCCAATTTAAGTTTTACAGCGATGCCCGAAAAATTTTTACAATTTTTTTCTTTTTAATCAGTCCACCAATTTGTTAATTCCATTTTAAATATTAACAAAAACAAAGCGCTTAATCAAAAATGTTCTATAAACACAACAATTTGCACGATTTTCTTTATAATCTTTATTCAGGACCCCTGTTTTATATTTTTAATATATGCAAGAATTCACGAAGATAGTGAGAAAAGTATCTTTTACCTGAACTGCATATCTCTACAATCAGAAACTCAAAAAAAAAAATTCAAAAATGGTTAAATGGTGTTAATAGCACTTAATTTTTCATTTTGAGACTCAAAATCTAAAAAAGGATTAAATTAAAACCAAAGACATGTGTTTAGTTTTGTATGTATATTAAGACTCATCATCTTGAAATATACAAAAATTAACAAAAGCGTAAAAAAGTACTTTTGACCACTTTGATCACTTCCAACCTCGATCTGGGTTAAAAGTCCTTAATTTCATATTTCAATGCTCATAATCTCAAAAATTTAAAAAGGTACTGACGAAAATTCGAAAGAATTACTTTTTGTCCCCTTAGAGAAATTCCGGGTTAAGTCGTGCTCAATAGTTGGTGATTCTCAACCAGAGAAGGTGATCTATAAAAATGTATGTATGCTTTTTTACTGTGTGTCTAATCTTAAAAACAATGCAATGTCAACCTGTGTTTTTGTTGTTACATTTTTGCGTCTCGCTCTCTTTGTTATGGTTTTTTTGTTGCTACTCGTACTATGATTGTGCACATGTAAAACCCAATTAGTGTTTGGTGGCCATAGATACTGTTGGCCAGTGTTGTCCAACGAGAAGGGCTGATTTCTGATAATGTCTGGGTACATTTTCACTGTGTATATTATCTAAAAAATCATGGCAATATCAACCTATCTTGTGGTAGTTACTTTTCTTTTTTTTTTTTGCTTTATATGTTATTTTTTTTGTGGGTACTTGTGTTATGTACATGAAAAATCCAATTAGTGTTCGGCCCCTGGATACACTTTTGGCTAACATTGCTATTAGCCGACATCTGTTATATTTCAATACTAAAACAGTTATAGCAAGTACCAAATAAAGCCACAGTACAAAATATGACAATTTGGAACCCCTTATTGTAATTTTACCATATTCTTATACAAGTAAAATTAACATCTTCGTATTTTTTTTTTTGAGGCTTGTCGAACGCGCTTTTAATTATTATTCTGTCTTTATTGCGTTAGAAATAACAAACGGAACCTGGGCAGTATAAACATGTTAATTTTATCTCTTATGTTCCAAAATACGACAGTTTCTTAATTTTGTTTCCATTGTATATAGTTAAGAGTATATATCGACTTACAGAATTTCCCTCTTTGGGCATTTTTAACCCTCTTTGAATCTACGCGTACGGGTGGTTATAAACCAAAATTCTTTTTTCGAAAGAAAATTTGCATACTGGCGTTGTGCAGAAATCAATCGATTATCACTAGTGCCAAATGGCTTGTTCCCTGTACCAAAGAACGTACATATTCACATACATGTAGCAAATTTTAACAAAATATCTTTGAAAATGTAACCTGCATTTTGGCTGCAATTGTAGATGGCAACCCTGCTATTCGCACGAATGGAAAAACATGCATAATCAGTTCAGGAAGTGATTCGATCGGTATTAACACGAAATGTGTTCTTGAATTCACATTACAAAAATTTATTTATATCTGAAATAAATTAAAAACTTACTATTTGTTTTGGGGTTTCTTTTTTTTTTTATTTGCTGTGTTGAATTAAAAAAAAAATTTTAACTTGTATATAATCTAACTTACAAAATAAAAACAGAAGGAAAACACTCATACCGTATCCTTTTCTCTGTTAAATGTAAGTTAAACAGGTGATGTTTACAACCAAAAGACACTACTACCGTTCAAAGAGTACTGATGATGAAATTGCGTAGCTACTTTCAAAAATGCATTCTACTCGGCTAGTATCGGTAGAAAAACCTGCTTTTTTCAAATAAAAGTTTCTTTCAACATTAACGGAAAATATTAATTTCTTCTAATAAAAAGAAATTATATGAACTTAAGCAAAATTAAAAAAGCAAACACTTGTATTTAATCTTTTAATTAAATTCATATTTATAAACGTGCTTATTTATATTCGTTTGATGTTAAAAAAATTAATAATATATAAACGGTCTCTGTACGTGTATTGCTTCATTAGTTATAGCTATTCCATTTTTCGCCATAGCCCAATAAAAAAGTTCTTCCGGAATAACCATTTTCGGCTATAACTGCTTTAAATATTAATCTATCTTCACAAAATTTAGTGTCTTCACGTCTTCAACAAGTATGTCAAGCAAAAATATGATCCGTCCATTTTTTGATATAGCCCCCATACAAATAAATGTCCTCCCGGAATAAGCATTTTGGGCACAACGAATGTGCAGGGGGTTCGCTAGCTATTTATATTTTTGTAACTAAATTATCCTTGCCCGTTTGCCGTCCCTGGCTTTGTATGCTTTAAGTTCAAAGATATAAAATAAGGTATTAAGGAACTTCTTGTTAAAAAAACATATCTGTCCACTTTAATTCGTTTTACGTTAAAGCTTGTGCAGCTTTTTAAACAATTATTTTAGATTTTTTTTAATGGTACGTTTTTTGAGAAGTGTATATTTTTATATCTCACTTAATTCAGCCTTTTTGGTAGCAGAAAATCACTAGCTACAGATAGTTGAGGACAGCAAATAGTGGCTATTATGGGCGAGTGGTCTAAAAATAGATCAAAAAAATCTGGGAACATATGTTTCATTACGCCAAAATCAATGACGCGTAGAACTTTTTTTGGTCAGTTGGCCAGTTAAAAAAACATTCATTATTATTTCATACATGAAATTATATAAAACGCATACGTAATTGGGCTAATTACGCGGGAGCCGAAAAACGTATACTTAGCGTTATTGTCGCCAGTAACTATAGCTCAGGGACCTAAAAATTTTTAAAAATTATTGTACTGATTTTTTTTATTGACAATCTAGACGAAAAATAGACTGACTAGGTCACAAGGCTCTGCAAAATTTCTTTGCTTGAATAAAAATATCAGAGAAGTTACCCATCAAATGTTGTTTAATTCTCAATTTGTTTAATACTGTCGAGCCACCAGAAGATCTATCTCTGCGATCTCTCTTATTGTAAAAAATATAACCACTTACTTGATAAAGCTTCTAGATACTATTTATGTTTCCGAAGTAAACATCTCATCAAGTCTTTGGTTGATAAGAAAGAATGCGATTTCATTTTTAAGTGAGCGGATGCTGTTAGAAATCCAGAAACGAACGCAGTGAAGCAGACTTTACTTTTTGCATCATGCTAGTCATATTCGTCATTGATTGAGTGAGTCAATTATTACATGATATTTTTAATTTCGCCTTCTTAACTTCAAATATTAGGCCCAGTGGCTTCGTTTATGGGCCACGTTATTGGCTGTGTTAATGGGACCATATATGTAGTAGGTGTATAAGTCGGCAGAAAAGGGTCAGAAACGGTTTTTATTTAGATGAACGCTTAACTAATCAAAAAAAGGGCAACTTAAATAGTCGGCAGTGTGCTTTTACCACAGTTGTCACCTTTCTTCACAGACTAACCTACATTTTTTTTATTTTATTGTATAATTGGAATAAAATTGGTAATGGCAAAGGAAAACCGACAACCATAAATATACTGCATTACTTATGTGTCAATTTGTTCTGTTTGTAATGTCCATTGTTTTGCTGGATATGATCGTCTTTTGGTTTATCGCACTCGGTTGTTCATTGCATGGAAATTCACACACACGACACAAGCAGAAGGTATCGAAGGCAGTCCAAGCAATGTACATGGCACTTTCACTGTAACTCTACGATACATAATATATTTTTAATCATATTTATTGATAAGCTCCACAGATATACTTTAACTTGTCGTATACTTGAGTATTTTAACAATAACCTCTCACTCGTAAGGCCTTTATATAATGAGTACTTTTTTTCTATGAATGTCATAATTGTCGTTTGTTATCTTTACTATTATACTGCGAGCAAATACAAGTGCATACTCTTTTTACGGCAAATTTTAAAAATTATTAGAAAACTTATTTGCTGCAGACCTTTAAAATTTTTACATGTAACATAAAACTACGGATGCAATTATTTAGATTTAAAGGTCACGCATTGATTTCCGTACAAAAAACTGCAAACGCATTAAAAAGTACTTGAACTTCTTCACCACCACCATAAAACCTTTGATAGGAAATATTGGCCAGAGAATGAATAAATTATTGAATACAACCTACAGCCGTAAATAACATGAAGGTCATGACAGCAAACAATTTCCTTATACTGCGTACATTGTGCGTTGAAGTAAAACCTAAACCAAACTTTACTTATAGAGATGAACAGTGTTTGATACGAATTAGTTTATAACCGGTTGAAACATTTTTTTAAATTTCAACTGACTCTGAGGAATCTATGGGAGTTTTTACATCTTTTTTGTAAATCTTGCATGGCAACCGCCTTAGGTAATGGAGATAGCGGGTAAGTATGTTTGGAAAGAAAAACAAAAAGGGGTCTGTGACAGACTCTGGAAAAGTTATGGGCATTTTTACAAAGATTTGGAAAGTAAGTACATATGTTCTAAGAATATGTTTGGAAGGGAAATCTGATGGAGGTTTGTGATACATTTTATTTCAATAAGGGCGACTCCGGGGATTTTGTAGGGGCTTTTACCCTAATTTTTTTTCTATGACAGCCCCGTTGGTGGTTTGAGATAGGGGGCAACAACTTTCCAAAAATTTTTGGGGAGAAAAACTTATTGGGGTCGATATTAAGTTTTCCCTTTGTAGGAACACCCTGGAAGCTGTGGGAGCGATTTAAATAAATTGAAAAAAATTACACTTTTTATGTCAGCCCTGTTAGGCGGCGAAGAAAGGGTGTAAAAAAGTTCCTAAAATATGTTCGTGAAAAAAATGGGATTCGGTATGACATTGCCCCCGTGTAAGGGCAACTCCGCGGCATTTGTAGAGGTTTTAATGTACACATTTTAGAGAAATTAACAGAGGTAGTCAGGGGTGTTAGCTTATATTTCGGTCAGTTGTTTGGCGATTTTGCTAGATTTCAATAGCAGTTTTTTTGCAGCTATTTCTGAAAGTTTAATAGCACCTACTAGTCTATGCAATATTAGGGCGCTTCAAAAGTTGGTTTCAATCATAACATAATCATATTTAAAAATTTCATTTTAAATTAAACTTCTAAGACCTTAAGCTTTTATAAAAGCTTTTGCACTATTTAACATCTCAAAGCTACAAGGTTGCCCTTGCACACAAAAAACTACAAAAAAAATTTTTCAAACAAATTCTTGTTCAAAATAATTTATTTTTTTAGTCAATTTATTTAATAGTCTCTAATAATATTTTTATTTGATTTTTAAATCAAACAAAATTTTCGCCTAGACAAATAAAATATTTAACCAGCTCAGCAAAATTTTTTAACAGAAGCTAAAATTCTTGCAAAATTGTTTGTCTAAATTTACAACTTTCGTTGTAGGTCCTCAGCCAGACAAAATATTTACTGATTCTCTGAAATTTGTTACTGATTCTACAACTCAGTTTTTTCTGTGTGTAGTTGTAAGTTTAAAAAACAATAATTCGTTGAAAAATTTTTACATATTTGTATATGCAAATTTTCATTTAATTCGGCTCCTAAAAATACTAATATAATACAGGGGTGTTTATTTTAAGACGTAATCAAGGCTTAAAATTTAGTTTTTTTTTAAATCACAATTTTGTTTATAGGACCGAAATCAGTAAAGAATTTAACTGAGTCAATAATTTGTTTGTCTAAAATCGGTCCTATAAACAAATTTGCAAAATCAGATACACAATTTTATTAGATTTCTGAACAAATTTATTTGGAAACAAGTAAGAGCGCTATATTCGGCTGTGCCGAATCTTATATACCCTTCACATTGGTCTTTAAATATACCCAGCCGAGTAATTTTGTACTGCAAATAATATAATAAAAAACCTTGTGCGAGTTTTAAAGTCCAAAGAAAAAATAACAAAATTTTAACGTTCGTATGAATAATAGAAATAGATGAAGAAGATTTGAGGTCGAGAGTTTTAAAAGTTTTCGACATTATTCATATTTAAAGGTTAATAAAACTTGTTAAATGTTCTATTCACCCTGCTCTTCTCCAACTTTTTCACCAAAATGTATGAATTATTTGATTGTTACTTTTTGTAGAATATTCGAAGTCGATAGCTGTTATAGTTTCCGAGATATAGCGTATCGAAAATTTCATACAAATCATTAATTTGTATGGGAGCTACCCCTTTTTTTGCCCCCACTCAAAAACTTTTTTCTTCAAAGCGTATC
The DNA here is from genome assembly GCA_963583895.1 of Melanophora roralis. Classification (NCBI taxonomy): domain Eukaryota; kingdom Metazoa; phylum Arthropoda; class Insecta; order Diptera; family Rhinophoridae; genus Melanophora; species Melanophora roralis. Next base: position 67,855,158 of record OY757188.1, read on the forward strand.
ACTTGTTGCCCAATTACTTTTTGTAAAACATTTGATTTCGATATCTGTTATAGTTTCCGAGATATAGCTAATCGAAAAATTCATAAAAATTGTTAATTTTTATGGGAGCTACCCCTTTTTTTGCCCCCACTCAAAAAATTTTTTCTTTAAAGTGTAGGTCTTTGCGTACAATTACTTTTTGTAGAACATTTTAAGTCGATAGCTGTTATAGTTTACGAGATACAGCGCATAAAATATTTCATCAAATTTGTGCAATTATGGGAAAAATACCCCTTCCCCTGGTCCTATCTGAAAAAACTTTTTTTATTATTTAGGTCCCTTCTTTAGAAGTATCCGTGCCAAGTTTTGTGGCAAGAGTGACTATACTTACTGAGATATATAGGGATATATGCCCGGATTTTGTCCCAAAAAAAATGGGTTACTCTGAGTTTTCGCTTATATCTCGGTCAATAGTGAACCGATTTTGCTGATTTTAAATAGCGATTGTCTCCAGGATATTTCTAATACAGGGTGGCCCAGAAAGACCGAAGTGGTGTGAATTCCTTATAACTTTTTTATTATAATTTTTTTCTTCTTTTCTTTTCAGTATTTTGTAAAGAAGACTTGGATAATTTATAATGGAGCAATACACAATTGAACAACGTGCCCAAATTGTTGAAATTTACTTTTCAAATCAACGGTCCATTGTGTTGACTCAGCGTGCATACCGTCGTCAATTTAATGTGCGGGTTGCACCCTCTCAGTCAACAATAAACCGTCTGGTTGCAAATTTTCGAGAACAAGGAGCAGTAAGGAACCTTCCTGGTCCCGGCAGACACCGAACTGTCCACACGGCTGACAATATTCAAGTGGTACAGGAGAGTATTCGGGAGGATCCAGAAACATCAACCAGGAGACGTTCGTCACAACTGGGCCTCTCAAGAACTTCGCTGCAGCGAATTTTGCACACCATAGGATTGTTTCCATACAAAATTCAACTTGTTCAAGAATTGAAACCAACAGATTAGTTTGACACCATTAACTGGTCTGTATCTTTTTATTTGACTCCGGAAACTTCATTTCAACAGACGGACAGACGGACAGACGGACATCGCTAAATCGGCTTCCCTATCTATAAGGATCCAGAATATATATACTTTATGGGGTCGCAAATGAATAATAAAGAAATTACAAACGGAATGACAAAGTGATATATACCCTTATCACTATGTGAAGGGTACAAAAATGCCTACTTTTTTCAATAAAAAAATTATTGTTATTGAGCAAAATAATTTTTTGATTTTTGGTTTATTTTGTTTGACATTAAAATCAGATAACAATTTTATTAGGGTCTAATAAAATATTGCCTGAAAAAATTAAAATTTTGAAAAAAATTTCTGTGTAATGAAACTCAATTTTTGATAAAATCTAGTAACTTTGCTTTATTGTGAACAAAAGCGACATTTTTGCATCGATTTTTACGTAAGAAGACTTTTTGGATTTTTATATATGTATGTGTGGCTTTATGGCAAAGTAATAAAAATTTAAAGTTTTTAATATTTTATATATGTATATTTAATTAATTTTAAAAGAAATTAAAAATTTTATGATTGTTTTCAAAAATTTTTTAATTTTCATCATTGTGGGATAAATAAGTCTGAAACCGTTGAGAGTTAAAAAAAAAAATAAAATTCACGTGGCTGCAAGATAATTTAATTTAAGTTTTTTTGGTTGCTCTTCTGAAAAATCGGAATAGGTCATATCTAGCTTTGATAAAATCAATGCAATTGTAATTTTGCTTGTTCCATTGTGTAATTTACCAGTTACCTTATACTCTTTTAAACAGAGAACGAAAAAAGAAGGTGTACTATAAAAAAGCATTAAAAATCAAAACCCTAAAGGGTTTCCATACGAAATTAAAAAAAAGGGGATATAAGATTCGAAACAATCGAATATAGCGTTCCTACTTTGTTAACCATAATCTGGTTTGAAAAAAGATTATTCATCCCAATTTAGGAATGGAATACACAACACTAAGAAAATTTTGTATACTGGTATGGATCTTTAGATATATTTTTTTATCAAAATTTAGTATTATATTCATTCAATTTTAAAGATTATATTTTAAACTCATACATTTCATCAAGTGTTTTAGTTTCTAATAGAGTTCTTAATAAGTTTTCTGTTTGCTTTAAAAGAAGGCGATTATTAGTGTTGTAAACAAGAAAGAAATTCCAAAGTAACTTCTGATAAGAACTTATAGTGATTATTTTAAATTCGTTTTTGCTTATTTTGTAAATTAAAAATAACAGTACTTATTTTGTTCCACAACACTGTTTGCGGCTTTCATTGACGGTAAAATATTAATGGGGTTGTGTCTTAGCTAATTCACAATAAATATTTGACGAATGATTGTTGTATTTGGTGTGCCCGACAAAAATTGTACTATGCTAACAGGGTAACGCATATATATAACAAAGTTTAATAATTTAAATACAGGGTACGTCCAAATATCTTCTCTTCAAGGTCTGTTTTTGCAGATTCCTCAAAAGCATTCATTAATATTAAGATATTAATTTTGTTTTGTTGAGCTAATTAAAAAAAATTTGAAAGCCTCTAAATAAATAAATAAATAAAATTTATACCGGATATAAAACAGTTTTTTTCTTTGTTATGTATATTGAAAACTAAATAGAAAAAATTTTGTGTGAACAAGACATAAGCTTCAATTTTTTTACTAGATTTTAAAAATTAACAAAGTTTTTATTTTCTTAATTAACACAAATACTTGTTTCAATTCTTTAAAAAATTTATTTTATTAGTGTTTGTTTCCATTTTGAAATATTTTTTGCATTATTAGGTAAAATGTGCTAACAAAAGTTAAAGTTATTGAAGTTTGTTTATGTTTTAAATCAAAAAGTTTTATTAATATTTTGTAGGCTTTTTAGATCATACAAGAGGATATTTAATAACTTTTAAAACTTTTTTTTCCTTTTGTGGTTTTAATTTGTTTTTTCAATTTATTTCAAAATACTTTTCTTTTAAACATATTCATATACGTTCTTAAGCATTTCCTTTGTAACAACATTTATATTCTGTTTCAAAAGGAATTAAAAAAACTTTTAAGTATTTGTTTTACATACATACAAACCTCCATGTAAACAAATGCTACAAATCTTAAACGTTTTCTATTTTTTTCATTTTTGTATAAGCCCGATAACAAATATCTGAATTTAGAAACACAGCAATATATATTTCAGTGTATTATTGCCAGCTGTAAACAAAGCTTATGAGTTGCTAAAAATTTATTCAGTTGCATTTCCTAAGTACATAAAATTGTCCTCTTGTTTTTGTTCTTTTTTTCATCATGTGCAAATACACAAACTTTTAAAAAGCACATTTTTTTAAACTAGTTGAAAAGTTTGATTAACTTTTTATACACAATTTTTAAAGCTGCAATTTGATAAGATCGGTGCGGTTGCCCTGCTTTACTTTTAAAAAACTACTAAATTCGATTAAATAGGATTTTTAAGCTTTTCAAATTTATCATGCTACAACAGCGCTCGCAAATGGCTCAAATCGCTTTTGACTAGCTATTTTATTTCAAAACTTTGGTTTGTTATAAAGTAAAAAGACACCTAGAAGCAAATATTTGACTCGTTTTTGCAAAAACACAGTCTTACTTAGGGCAAAGAGCAATATACAATTGATGCTTTATGTTACGCTTTGTACGTTCTAACTGCAGCAATAACATGCCCGAAATCTGTAGATTTTAAAGAACATTGTTATGTATTGCCAGACGCGTGAAGCTAGCGATTCAAATATCCAATTATGGGGGAAGGGCAAGTTTGGATCTTATGGCGGTAAGAATAGGCGAAATAGAGAAAAAGCTACATATAATAGAAACAAGATTGAAAAAGTATGGTATCTTACTTAATAAATTACCTGGACTTCTTACTAAATTGTACCTTAATAGGCAAAACATTTAAGCATTAAAAATTTATTCCGATACTGCTTTTCGCCAGTTTCTTCTATTTTTTAACTCTATAAAGGTGTAAGGAAATGGTTCCTAATTCAACCTAGAGAACTTTGCTTATTACAAAGGCGAGCAACGCCAAAAAAACAGATGGCTAAAGAGCCGATGTTTTTTAAAAGGGCTAATAAGCCGTTTTGAGTTCTAAGTTTATCTCTGCTTTATTTACATTTTTCCTATTCTTAAACACTAAATGTACAATATTTCTTTAATTTCGTTTGAAACTGTTATACTGATTGATAGCCAAACAGGTCGCTTCATAATTTCGCTTTGTTACATTTCCCCTTCGGTGTACTATATCACTTGTCTTGCAGAAATGCATTTTACTGTAATTGGGTCACCAATTAGAAATCTGTATTGTGATATTCATTGGTGCAAGTGTCTTTACCAATTTTAATGTATGGTATGTGTATGTCTTGTGAGTCAGCTATTCAGTCGTTGGCATAAATTGCTATGCATGTGCACTACAAAGGTAAAAACATAATTTTAATTGCGTTCCAAAAGTCTCAAAAATTTACTTAGAGATTTTTAAAATTTTCCTGAAATTGTGCTTTCAGGAGGGTAAACAAACTAGTTAGGTACTTTTTGCAGCTTTTAATTAAGTCTTTTTAAATTTTAGACCATAGGGATAAAAAAAGTAAAAGTTATATTTTTGTCCTTTTTATTTCCATTTTTTAATTTCTTATGAAATAAACATAAAACATAACTCATATGTATGAGGTATTTATTTGAAATTTTAAGACGAGAGAGTAAAACAGGAAAAAAATTATATTTCTATTAGTCCTTTTAGGTACCTTTTGCAACTTTTGCACCAATAAAGTTCGAAACATAGTTCCAATTGCATTCCATAGGCCGCAAAAATTTAATAAAGCAGGATTAGCAGTTTTTTGGAGTATAGAACCCTAAAGGATACAAAAGTTTTGAAATAAAATTCTGGTTCTTTTTAGGTATATTTTGTTACTTCTAAACTAAAGAGCTAGAAGCATAATTAAAATTTTGATCGACAGCTGTAAAACCCTATTGAGATGGAACAAAATTTATATTTTAAATTCTGTATTTTTTAACATACGAATATAGGTTTGTTTTCCCTCAAACTATCAATTATTTTACTTTTTTTAATAAATTTTTTCGTAAGTGTAAGCTTATCTATGGTTGTTTGCATTACATTCATGTTTAAAAATTTTCGATTTAAAGTCCTTTTTTTGTACTATTTTTACATTTTCCAAAGTTTACGAAAACACACACACAAATATCTACGTGTTTTATTTTTATTTAAAGAAATAAGACCGTAAAAAACCACCTCTACAAATTTATGAAAACTTTAAATTTAACCTCAATAATAGCATTGTTTGGGAAACAAAATATAGTATTTATTTGGTATGAAAAATATTTAACATCCACTAATTTCGGAATGACTCCTAAACACTTAAAATTATAAAAGCTGTTACTTAGCTGACATAAAGACATTTTTTTAACAATTTGCTGATTAGGTTAGGTACGATAAGATGTCCCTAGGCCCATTGTAAATCCCTTTTAAAATAGTGAAAAAGAGAAATTAAAAAAGACAAATAAATTTGTAGGTAGAAGGATCCAGAAATAAAAAAAGAAGGCAAAAATGCCGTCCGCAAAAAGTCAGAAGTAGTCAGTATTCGTCAGTCACGTGTAGGCGCTGAACCACCTATCTACCCAGCCACCCAACCGCTTTGATGAATCCTATGATGTTCCCCAGCCCACAGCCAGATACCTCACTAAGTCCATCTTAGAAGTGCCCTCCAAACTACCTTTGTCAGCGGGTCTGCAGTCTGGGGCAGCAACCGACAAGGTGTTCCGCAGTTTTTATTTCCTCCTTATCCCCGCGCAACCTGCAGAAATTCGGAGAATTCCTATCCCATTTGCTTGTCACATATCTCACACCCCAGTGCCTCGTGTGGGTCCCGATGTTCGCCTTCATCTTTGGTCCATTAGTGAAGACTGCATACTCTTCACACAGCCTATCTGCCTCCCTATTCGGGAAAACTATCTGACAGTTAAATATCCTTTTGCGTATTCTCGTGATAGATAGACGACTTTTGCTGTTATGTTCACAAAATGTTTGCAAAAAAAAAACTATAATTTTTGCGTCATTTTATCTCAGGTTATGATCAGTATGGTCGTGAGTAGACAAGAATGAAAAATGTTTGCTTTAGTGTCTTTAATAAAATAATATTCAAAACCTAGCATTTCTTTATTTATTGCTAAATAGCATTCTTAGAGTCAAATAAGAACAGAATGGTTTGCTTTGACAGCGAAATCACAAAAAAATACTATTAAAAACTAAAAGATAATTGGAGTGATATTTATCGTTTGTTGATATTTGGATTAAAAATCTGTTTCACAATTTATTGTAACAACTTACAAGGTTTTATTAATTTTTTTTTTTTTTTTACAAAATTAAACATCTTCAACATCTACTCTGATTGCAATATTAAAAAGGCACCCAGACAGACGAACGGATATGTTTTAATTGACTTGGGAAGTGCTTTTACGTTGATTCCTTAAACTGAAAGTGGCTCTTAGACTTTAAAAACTAAAAAGACCTTATCAAAAACAAAAATAAACAAGAAATATATGGTCACTCTATGTTTAAGTTATCAACAGCCTAAATATAATATTTGCCCTTAAGCTATATGCTTTCTATCGGTTATTTAATTTTTATTATTTGTCGAACTTTATCAGTCAGTCTGGTGGCTTTTTCTCTGTTTATGTTTCTTACTAGGAAGAACGACGTGCGTAAGTGTCACTTTACATATTATGCGTTCACAAATTTTCATTAATAAAATACTTGTTACATTTTGATGCTACACACACACAATGCTGTTTAACAATTTAAATAAGGCTACGATCAGAAATGTCAAATATTTTCCCAAAAAAGCGTGACCAAAATTTTAAGCAAAAAATTTTTTAATTTTTTTCGCCCTTAAATAAGCTTTTTTAGGCGCCGCGGTTAAAAAATTAAGAGAAAAATTCGATTAATATTTTTATAATTATAAAGATATATATCTCAAATAACAAAGGAATATAGCACTATAATTTTTAGTGGTCACGTTTTTTTTTGGCAAATATATGACAGATCTTACCGTAGACTTAGTATTTGGTTAGGAAACTTATTTTTTTCTAAAAACGTTTATAGAATTTTATAATCACCTTCCAATAAAACATTTTATTTAAACGTTATAATATTTTGTTTTTAACAACTGTTTTGCTTTGTTTTCAAAAAGCCACCTAGAAGAAAGTGCATTACATGTTTGCGCTGATATATAAAGAAAGAGAGAAGTAAAACCTGAAAGTGTAGCCACATCCTGCATGAAATTAACGATTTTCTTCCATTTTGCTTGGTGTCAAAGTTAACCTTAAAATCAAAGAACATACTGTATTTTCTGCTTATTAAGTACTTTAATGAAGATACCAAGCTTCACTCGATTTTACAACATTTCCGTGGATTTATTTTGTTTGGTTTTGACCTTTTTGAAAACTATAACAACTTCACGAATACTTCAACATTAGTTGTATGTAAAATGACAAAAGCAAATAATGTTATAAAATATTCTTAAAGATTATTTATGTACTTGTTGTTTGTGTCTGCTTTAGTTTTATATTTGTGTCTGTGAATAAAAGTGAATGTTTTTACATTCACTCCACTTTTCGTTCACACTTGAATAATTTTGCGGTTCAACGATAAAACTTGTGAAGTTCTTTAACATTCAAAACAAAAAAAACTCACAAAACTTTGTTAAGAACAGAGTTATAAAACATAAAATATGCCTTAAAACAGTTATAGTCTTACTTCTTAACTGTAGCTTGAAAATATTTTTATTAGCTTTTTATTGGGCTATAAAAGAAGGATATAAGGATATAACTGTATACAAATTAACAGCCATTTAATGTAAATTTATTCGCTATTAAATACAGTAATGTGGAATATAATTTCAGAAATTTAATGCTGAAGAGTTTAAGAAAAATATGCTTTTGTTTTAATAGGTATTTTAAGAAAAATGCAATTTAATAAATTAGACTTTTAATAGAAAATAATCTAAATATTGGTTAAGCTACATTTGTTTTAAAATTTAATATTTTTTTTTTATTTTATGAGTAAGTTTCAGTAGGCATACTTAATACAAAAAAGTTGCGGTTTTTATTTTGAAGAACTCTGAATCTTTTTATACAATTAAACTCCTTGAAAACTTTTAAATTAAACTAAATAAATAAATGTTTTAATGCAAGTAAGAGACTGTTGCTAAAATAGTCAGAAGCAACTTTGGAAAACAGACTAAATTGGATAAAGAAGAGCTCCTAGTAAAAAATTAGATATTACAACTGGAACAACTTGCCACATTTTAGGCTGCTAATTCCCATTGTTGCTTTACCAATTGCATTCCAATTAAAATTAAAATAAATATAAGTAGTGTTGGAACTCAAAGAAACAAAACATTAGTCATATGCCTTGTAAAAAGAACCAAAACGGTAATGCAATTGGTAACAACTTCTTTGAAAATATTTAATTCTCTATTCGTTTACACTTTTGAAATTTTTTCCACAGCGTTATTGCATGATCTATATGTCAATCTAACATGGGATTTTCAATTGTAAATTACAGCAAAAGTGAGAAAGGTAAGATCTTTATTTAATAATAACCCAACAACAGCCAGAACCTTTAATTTTCTATTTTAAATGAATTATAAATAAGTTTAGTTTTGTTGAACTAATTGTTTTTAAGACAAGTTTTTGCTTTTTATTTTGGCTTGAGTTCATATTATTATTTCGTTTAATAAGAAGCAATATTTTCCGTTTATGTTGAGGGACACTTAATTTTAAAAAGCAAATTTTTCTACCGATACTAGATGAGTAGAAAGCATTTTCGAAACCAGCTACGTAACTTTATCATCAATACTCTTTATACGGTTGTAGTGTTTGTGGCAGCAAACATCACCTTTTTAACTAACATGTTATCCAGAAAGGGGAACGGAATTATTTTTATTTTTTTGTAGGTCAGGATGAGTTTAAAATTTTCAAATGCACTATACTTTTTGTATTAAAGCATCTTTCTAATCTACAACAATTTATAAAGGTATTTTAACAAAGTGGTTGCGTTTTCTGCGTTCTTGTTGTTCGTTAGCTGGCAAATTGCTACTTTGACGTCATCTGGGTTAGTGGGTGGACATTCTCCCTGAAGACCTGTATAACTATATATGCCGGTATTGATTTAGTGAAGCGCGCAAAAAATGGCTTGGACATGTTGTGCGAATGATTAAGGTTCTCCAGTAGAGAACGGGTTTGAATATGATCCTGAAGGAAGGCGCAATAGAAGACGAAAAATAGTCCGTTTGAAAGAGCTAGTGCAGGAGAACCTTTCCAAGCTAAATGTTAAAAAGTTGAAAAGAAGCGCAGAAGACCGAAGCTCTTGGAAATCCATTCTTAGTTGGGCCAATGGCCCACATGGGTTGCTTTTAATAAGCAGCTAAGTAAAGGTGGATTTACGTGGTAATACAAAGTATTTAGACTTTTTAGAATCAAAATATAATGAAACTCTCTCCGTTTTTGAGAAAAAAAAATAAAATTCCGTTCTAGCTTCTTTACACGGATGGTGTTGATAAAATTAAAAGTTGTTCTTTTATTGCTTGTTTTTTTGTTAACGGCATATGGTTCAACTTCTACAATATAACCAAAAAACAAAAGGAAAAAATCCTGCGTTGATTTTAATTGTTTGTCTTTTGTTTTATAAAATGTAGCTCTTTTCATTAGATAACAACATCATGCTGCCAATCTTTCACACCTATGATGTGATGAGAACACTTAACGCCTAGTCTCCATTAGCCATGAATCATAGTTAAAACATGATGTTATAACACCGTTGATTTAACATTTACACTAACAATAGTGTTAACATGAGTCTTTATTTTATATGTTAGTGATTTCACGTCTAGTGGAGACCGTAGGTAAGTTTCTAAATTGGTTTAGAAAATTAATACTTACCGGACACTTGTCAGATTTTGCATCCGTATTCTCTCCTACTTAATACATTATGCTTTTACATGATGAGAATTTGTATTATTCCACAACAATTTTTTTTGACATTTGGTAATACGTATATTACCATTCAAAGACACTTTAAGTAAGTAATCAAATACCGCTTCAGTATATATATAAATTAAAAAAAAATCTTTAATTAGATTTAGGCAGGAATCGTGGTTATTGTGGCTAGGGTTAATGTGTTCATGTAATAAATAACTATTTATAAATAAGGCGTTATGATACCACTTAATTTCTATTACCAAAATATGTTTATTTTTTAGGAAATTCCCTAAAGAACTTTCCAAATTTTAAAATCATTTGCAGTAGAGTTCAAAGCCTTACAACATTTTGCAATTTTCCAACCTTTTCATTATGAAGACCCTTAGATTGGTAAGCACTCACTTAAATACCAAGCTTACGGGTTCAGTCATTTAAAATAAATGTGGTTAAACAAACTTATTCACATTGAAAGTATAAAGGAACCTTCATTTATTGCTGTCTGCCTGTCTTTCTTCCCAATTACCCAAAATTTATGTGTTTATCTAAAGTGTCTGCATAAATTGGGGCAAATTATATTGATATTACGACTTACTGACATTGAATACTACAACATAATAAAGAACATTGTTTAACAATGTGAAATGATTTTGTTATTTGGTGTGAGAATATTTTAAAGGAAACAAAAGTGTTAATACGTATATGTATTTGCAGGCAGATTTTTTCTTCTAATACTTTTATTTTTCTCTCCTTGTGGGGAAATAATTAAATAGAATTAGTGATGCTGAAATAAATAAATTAACAAACTTTTTTAATTACAAACTCCTACTGAACTCTGTTTAAAATCAGTTGCTAGTTATGCATTGTTGCTCATAAAAAATTAAAATTTTTACAGCAACGAAATAGAATTTCTATGCGAAAATTAAATTTCTTTTATATAACTCAAAATGTTAAAAGAATGTAATACAACAATAGTTAACCTATGAAGAAATCAAAGCAGTTATGAGTTGGGGTTGTTGCAGAGTAAGGAGCAGCTGAAGCACGTTTATTTATTTGTTTTCACTGGTTATTTTCTTTAATAAACTCTATAATATTGGTTAAATGTTAACCTTAAAATGACAACGTTTAGAAATATACACTGACAGAAGCAGCCTTAAACAATGTAAAGATAGAGGCGATAGATGAGGCTCTTACACTGAGAGAAGACACCCTTCAAAAATAACCGAAATCAACACCATTCGTTGTCAAAAATTACCTAAGAACATTTGCTCCTTATTAGAAAATGGATGTTGTCAATTTTCGCTATTATTCACTATTATTTCGACAACAGCGTCTCTAATTTTTAACGCTTTATTCTTACTTTCTTACAAAAAAAAAACATATCATAGACCAATCAATTTAAAAACCACTGAGAAAAATATTTTTAAATTTAAATAAAATTTATTTTTAACAAAAAAATTTCTGTTGTAATTTGCAAAAAAATTTTTTGCAAAAATTGCGGTGTTATTCAAAGTGCTTTCAAACGATACGTATTTTACACATGACTTGCCACTTTTACAATTCACAAGTAATTGTGTATGTCTGTCAAAATTTTCATTTAGAGATGGTTTATTATTTTTGCTTTCACACGTACGTTTGTAATAACATCTGACATAACCTCCAAACCTGTTATTATAAAAACAGCTGATGCAACATGCTTTGTCAGATGAAAATAGAGCACGCTCTAATTACAAATTTGTCATATGACTTTAATATATGTTTTTCACACATGCAATGTTTAAACGCGTTCACACGGCATATATCAATTTGCACTGCAAAACTTGACAAGTCATCTGTAAAGTACATATCGTGTGAAAGAACTTTAAGAATATACAACTTGTTTTAAGTTTGACCGACCCCTTACTCACAGCTTAATTGCTTGTTTCCATGTACTTGCTAAATCGTTCAACAAGGTCGAATCCTTTAATTTATTATAAAAAAGTACAAGTAAATTATAAGTAATACATTTTAACATCCAGTTACTATACGTTTTGCTGAGTTTTACTAATAACAGAACTAGTTGTAGACATTGTTTTGCGCATATTTCTGTTGAACAAACGAGATCATTCATTAATTCCAAAATAAAAGCAAAAATGACAATATTTTTATTTAACTGAAAATATCTGCAATTACTAACTCTGTTTTGCTTGCTTCCCATAAATTCTCTTATTTTTGACCCACATATTATAGAGTGTTAAATATTAAAAAAAGAACAGGCCGTTTACAATTCACAACGGTTAGTATTTTTAGGTGTTTCGTTCTTGATTTGACAACATTTGGTACTTATACCCACATCACATACATACGTGGTCGGAGTATTATGCATTTGTACAGATGTTTGTTATGCCCAAAAATAACGATCTGAGATCAACCTTTAAGTATACCGATCGACTCAGAATTACTTTCGATTTAAGCATGTTCATCCGGTTGCGTGTTCAAGTTCTTTTGTAATCAAAATTAAGGTCGCAATTTAGAAGATATTTTGATGAAATTCGGCCTATTAATTGTGGTGAAGATCGGTGCAATTTTGGAAATAGTCCCATACAAATAAGAATTTTTGGACTTGAATATTACTTTATTTTGACAAAATTTTGTATGTGTGTCCAACTTTATGCCACCAATTAAAATACTGAATACAAACATTATCGGTCAAATGGCCTCCCCGAATAAGTATTTCAGGCTGTAGGTGGCTCGAATATTATTTCACCTTCTCAAAATTTCGCCCATATGTTTTACTTTATGCTACCAACTAAATACAAATTTTATTGATCTATCTTCAAATATATATCGATATTTTTTTGGTTGTAAGGCATATCTCAACTTAAGTATATATGGCAACAACAAGAATCCTTGAAATTGAATTGGCAAAGCCTAACGGGTTTTGATTAATTTTTATTAACTTAAGTTTGTGTGCCAAATTAGAAAATAAAATATTTTATTTTTTTTATCTTTCTTGCTCTTTTGGAAAAGGATATTTTTGAGGTGGGTGTATCATTACTGAAAATCAAAAGAAATTTAGACGTAAAAAAAGCATGTTATAACTAATATGTTACAAATTGTATTGAGATATAATTTTTCGTTTTCTATAATGGCGATTTTTTCTTAAAAGATACATGGGAAGGACACGAATCCTTAAAGTTAACGTAATAGAATTTTAAGTTCTAAATGTATTTAAACAGTAAAAATATTCATCCTTTATTATAAAGGAAATATTTTTATTTTTGGTAGTTTTTTAAAATTTGAAAAAATACACTTTTAAGTTAGAAATATTCTTGCTCGAAATTTAAAGAAATTGAGACAGATTTTTAGTAATTTACGACACATTTCCTTTGCGTTATTTCTATTTTAAAAGTAAAGGATATATGGGAAGGACACGAATCCTTGGAGTTTATGTGATTAAATTTTGGTCCTAAACAATTGGAGGAGGTTTTAATTTGCGCTTTTGTTATTATACACATTAAGTTATCCTTCAAAAAAATTCAACGAATTCCCCTGAATCCTATCATTTTTTTTAACAAAATATTTTTTAGTATAAGAAATATTACCCTAATTTATGCCAAATATATCGGCTCCAAACCAATTTAGATGCTTCTTTTAAAAATCAATATAACTATTTTTTGAGCACATTGTTGTTTAATATAAAAATTTTTGACAAACATATTAAAAAATTAAAAAGTTATGGATGCGTTTTTTAATGTTTAAAACAATTAACTTTTCTGTTTGATTTTTTGATGTAATACCGACTAGACTTGATTTAAGAAAACATAAGTACGACTCATTCTGAAAAAATATTTAAAGTTCGATTTCAGATAAGTTCAAGAATAACGTTCTTGATTTTAGAATGTGTTTTTTCTTTCTGTGTAATACAATTGTGGAGACTGGACTCCTTTAGCGTTTTTGTTTGTGCAGTAGCCAACATTTAAAAAAAAAATTTTGACTTTTCCGTAATACCATTAACATTTTTGAATAAACTGGTACATTAAGAAATAATATCCAAGTATGTTTTTTTAAACCTACTGCCTCAAAATCAATATATCATTTTTTTTAAACCAGTCACATAAAAATAAGAGAACAAAAAGTTTGCCTTTTCGCTTGTAACTTCTTAAATATTTATTTGAGACTCTGCCGGGAGCCAGCAGAAAATTAACGGAATTGAATTTGGTTTAAGGCTACCAGAAATATTACAGGAAGTAGTGATCGAGGTATAAGCAAGTACCTGGGGTAGCCCAGTTTGCTCGAAATAAAATCCATAATTTTAAGGAATGTCTCTATAACTATGGCCTTTTTTACCAATATAAGTGTGAAGACTTCGAAGTGAAATAACTTATTTTTGGAAAAACTAAAAATGATAGGGACGTATAACCCAGCTTTGCTCGTTGACAATTGTGTTAAAGGTTTGGTAATTGGCTAAAACGTGCAGAGATTCCGCCTAACAGCTTTAGCTATGAATGTTCCTTCGGCCAGGGCCCAGTAGATCTTCAAGGACTTTCAAAAACATTGAATTGGCTGAAAGCAGTTAGCGCGAAGTACGTAACTTTCAATACATTAAAGAGAAACCTCACTGGGACTTCCAAGAGCGATTGTTCATGAAATTTCAAAAAAGGAACTGAAGCTCGAAACTTTTAAAATTTAAGTCGTTTAAAAACTGAATGAAAGTGACTTTGATTTACGCAAGCATTTTTGTGAAACGATGTTGGAGCGTTTTCCAACTATAAGTTCAATTTTTTTAGAACAACGACGCTCATTTCTACTTAAAGAGTCACGAAATTAAGCAATGCTGCCGTTACCGGCCTCCAAAAACCCGCAACCCTCGATTGAAAAATTAAAAACCATTGCAGTGCCCCGTGAAAACTGTTTGTTGTGCCTTATCCACACATGGGATCATTATATCATTTTTTTCGAAAAGTCGACACATGGTTACATGTACCCAGCGAAAACTTTACTGACAAAACTAGTAGAAAAGTAAGTGTAATTCTCGGTAAGCACCACTTACAATTCGACTGTAAAAAGTACTTATTTTTGTTCGCGATGTCTTAAAACGAATCCGATTTTATCCGATTTTATTTTGGTACTCATATCCCAAAAAATAAGTACTTTTATTTTTATTGATTTAATTTAAAAAATAAGTAGTTGCAAATATTTTAAAAGAAGAAAACTTTTTTTAGATTTTATTTCTATTTAATAGAAAATTAATATTTTAAATTTAAAAATTTCATTTTTTGTACCTACCGTAGGTGAGATTCGAACCAGGGACTTTCCGCACTCAAGCACCAGCGCGCTACTTCTAGGCCACAGAGACACTTTGTTTTTAAATGTTAAATAACATATTGAAACAACAAGCTTTGTTTTGCTTAAATTTGTTGAAGTAATCGGAATATACTTGATTTATAATCATAATTATTATGAGTTTAAATGATTTTTCAAATCATAACGTGCTTTTAATAAGTCATTAAAAATTTAATAACAAATAAAAAAAGTGGCAATTAAGGCTACAAAATAATAAATTAATAAAGTCCTCACAAAAAAGTTTTTAGGTAAAGGTTTTGCTGGGGACTGCAATTAAATTTTGGCCTTGAAATTTAATATCATATATTTAGTTTTTTCACTTTCGCTTTACTGATGTGAAAATTTTCACAAAGAAATGCACTCTAGAGACTTTAATTACTTAAGGACACCTAATTTATCTCGTCAGTGTATCAAGCAGACATCTTAAAAGAAAATTAAAAAAATATTGAACTTGAACTCAAATTAAAATGTAATTAATTTTAATTAAATGCTTCTTAGATAACAACGTGGTAAAAAAAGTGTCCCTCTATTTACAAAAGAAATTCTTACGGAAGCTTATGCACGAATGTATACATGTGGGTGTGCTTTTTAGTACACACATACATTGAAATACCCTTCAGGATAACTAGTATATAGTAATAAATATGCTATCTGCTTTTGATTTTAAAATAGTTGCATATCTGCCCCTTTTTATATAACGAAATATGGATTTTAACATTAAGTTGTTATAGAATGGCAGCTAGCTTAGTTGCATATAGTTTTATACAGGAAAAAATACTAGTTTTTGTTTTTTCACTTACAGTTTTATTCCTGTATTTAACTTTTTTTTACACTTATTGTTCAGCACAGTAAATTTTTTTTTAATTTTGCTCTTTTTTGACTGTTACAAAGCTATCACTTTTACACTAGTCCTGGTTACAACTATTACGAGTACATAACCATTTGAAGTCTCTACTAGTTACAGCTTTAGCTGCAGGGTAATTTTGGGATTTCTTATGAATGGTAAAATGAGAAGTAAATTAAGAAGTCTTGTTGCCTAAGTGAAACACAAGCAAGAGAGAAAAATTCAGTCAAGCCTGTCCATATTATACTGTACGCAGGTTGAGCTGGGTTTTGTGAGTGGAACTACTTGATTTTCAGGTAAACGCCGACCACGGGACTTACGTTTAATTATGGACCAAAAAAGTTCCTTAGATCATTGCGATTTGAAACAAGTAAGAGCGCTATATTCGGCTGCACCGAATCTTAGATACACTTCACATTTAACAATTATTTAAAAGTTTTTGTGTGTCGACCTTTTTTATTGTAATTATGAAAAAACTTTATTCACGTTCACATTTAACTTTAGAAACCCCCAACTTTTTTTTATTTTTATCCATTTTTTTTATGAAATATTTCTTTCTTTAAAATAGGGATCGGTATCATATTTTAAACCTCTTAGGGTGATTGGTGCATCTGTAGGGATTTTTACCCTGATTTTTTCCAATTTTGTAGCGATTTTTACTCTTATTTTTTTAAAATTTTGTATGGCAACCTCCTTAGGTAATAGAGATAAGGAGTAAGTATATTCTAGAACTATTTTTGGGAGAGAAAACTAAGGGGGACTGTGATACGTTTTAATTCTGTATGGGAAGTTGTAAGGGTTTTTACAATATTTTTTTTAGTTTTGTATGGCAACCTTTTCAGGCATGGAGATAGGGGGTTAGTTTGTTCCAGGAATTTACTTTCGAGGAGAAACTAATGGGGGTCGGTCATAGACTTTTGTACTCTAAGGCCGATTCTCGGGAAGATTTGGGCGTAACTTTATATGTGGGAACAATTAATGGAAATCGGTCTTAAATTGCAC
The DNA here is from genome assembly GCA_963583895.1 of Melanophora roralis. NCBI lineage: Eukaryota > Metazoa > Arthropoda > Insecta > Diptera > Rhinophoridae > Melanophora > Melanophora roralis. The sequence goes on from OY757188.1 coordinate 67,872,386, forward strand.
AATGTAGGGGCAACTCCGGGGGAGTTGTAGACGTTTTTATGTACAAATTTTAGAGAATTAAACAGAGGTGGTCTTTGTTTTTGGCTTATAGCTCGGTCAGTTATCGGGCAATTTTGAAGGATTTCAAAAACGGGGCTTAGCAAATATTTTTAATAGTTTGATACCACTTACGGATCTGTGCGACATCGGGGGTTTATAAAGTTGATTTCAAGTAAAACACGGACTGACGGACATGTCTTCATGGACTTCCCTATCGATAAGGGTCCAGAATATAAATACTTAATGGGGTCGCAAATAGATAATAAAGAAATTACAAACGGAATGACATACTTATATATGGGTAATTCCAGGAAAAAAGTAACGTTATTTTTCATACATATTAATATAAACAAAATTGATGTATTTTCCTAACAAACAAGAATATTTCATTCTGTGTACCTTACTTTTTCCTGGAATTGCCCATATACCATTTTCACCTACATATGTAAAGGGTTTAAAAAGACTTTTAATATTATAAAATATTTAAAATTTTTTTTTCGCAATTTTTGCAATTTTATGGCACCCACGGTAAATCTTAGATTGTTTACGATATATGTACGCAAAATTTTGTGGAGATAAAGTAATAGTAGTCAGAGTTGTCTCGCAAAATGCCTATTCAAGGAGAATATTTGAATGGGGGCTGTAACAAAAAATGGAGCGATAATATTTGTGATTAACAAACTAGTTACCTGGTGGCACAAAGTAAGAAATATATGCACCAATTTTTGATGATAGAAAAACATTCGATTCAGTTATGGCCCAAAATGCTAATTCCGGGAGCATATTTGTATATAGGCTATATAAAAAATCTATATATATCTAATGCTATATAAAGATCTTCTTTGTGACAGTGCCAAAAAATTTACCTGTGTAAAAATTTCTTAAAATTTTATTAAAATTGCGATCAGTAGCGTGTTGACAAGATACATGGGCACCCAGCTGGAAAGATAGACATGCTTAATTCAACTACGAAAGTGAATCTTAGTGGATCGGTATACATGAAGGTGGGTCTCCAACCAATATTTTTGCAGTTAAAAAGATCTGCCCCAACGCGTTATACAAATGTCTAATTAAAAAATATACCTTAACTTACTTATTAGTTTATAATTTATCAAGAGAAATTGACCAACTTCTCCTCTTAGTTACTTGTTCCAGCTGATTAATATGCCAAGCTATTAAATTTTAACATAAAATATGCTGACAAACAATTTTTTTATCCCCATATTCATATGAAGGATGACGAAAAAATTCATCGTCAAAATTTATTCAAACCCAATTTGCCTTTTTTTCGCCACAATTAATTATCAATTGTTTGCATAAGCCGTATCAATTTCGTTTATTATCACTATGAAAAATTTGGTGGAAAATTTAAACATATGAGTGAAGATTTTACTATTTTAACAACAGCTAATATGCGGTAGAAATGACACGAAAAAATAGCTTCACAACACATGATTATATTCACTTTCATGTACAAACAGAGGAAATATAAAATGCTGTTACTATGTTAAATATTTTCAATTAGAAAACAACTAAGCAAAAGTAAAAAAAACTAGAAATATATTTAAATTAAATTCACAGCACGCAAAATTCGCTTGCATTTCAATGAGCAAGAGATTGAATTTTAAAGTTTATCAAGTACAAACGGCTTAATTATTTATAACGAAATTTAATTATTTTTGTGTTTTGCTTAAAGAAAAAGTTAACATTTAAAACAATGGACAAATAGAGGTTAATGCAGGGGATGAAAAATTTAAAAAATAAATATTTTTTTCGATTTTTGGTTTGTCCAAAATATCACTTGGCATAAAAAATAAAATGACATGAAAATGTCCTAAAGTTTTCAAAAAAAAAAAACAAATTTTTCTTATTATATTAATTCACCTGGACATCAAATGATTTTTTAGTACCCCGGCTATACTGCTCAAATCAAGGATCAAACGCTTATTTACGAAATTTTTCTCTGAGCCCTTAAGCTAAGAATACCCATATGAAAGAAACTTTTCTTAGCTTTGCAACCTCATCAGTTGATCCGCCTAGATTCTCAATTTTAAAAGATCAGTTAAACAATTTTTATATATTTTAAGGTCTCCGTTTTATAGCCGTTATTGCCCTCAATTCTAAGCAAACGCAAAGAAACTCCCACCTAATTAGACTTAGTGGTTGCGTTTTGTATGTTTCTGTATAAAAGATGGGACTAAATGTTATTGTATGGAGAATCAACTGATTGGCCAGATGACCAAAATAAAACTCCATATGAGACAGCCTTTCGTCTGATCTTTTTATCATCCTCTTAGAACAAATTATATGATACGCAAATGTGAATTGAACTGGCGTACTATTCATAAAACAACACATGTTATTTGCAGATAAAATTTAATTATTGATCCCCGCACAAGACGTCAAGTAGTCGTGGGCCGACTCAGGAAGTTGAGAACTATAACTTTGAAATAGTCAACGATTTTAACTATCCCAGCGCCGCAATAAATAAAACAAACCACATCAGTTTTGAAATTAAAAAAAGAACAATAGTGGCCTTAAAATTTAATTTTGGACTGGTCTAGCAGTTTAAGAAAAACCACCTCCCGACAAACAAAAATTACTCAATATAAGACACTGATACTACCCGTGCTTATAGAGGGTGTCCTTCTATTTGGTTTTGCTACTATTTTGGTAAATACTAGCCTTAAGATTTCATATTTGGCGGTAGAGACGTAGCAAATTTATTATGGAAGAATATTCAGTTACCCAACGTGTTTTAATCAATAAAATCCTTGACAACTCCGATTTTTATGAAAAAATTATAATGAGTAACGAGACACATTTTCATTTGAATGGATATGATAATAAATTCAATAGTCGATTCTGGGCAATGGAATACCCTCAAATTAATCATAAGTCACCTTTGCTTTAATTAAAAGTGACAGTATAGTGTGCAATTCGGTCAGGAGGAGTTATTTGACTTTACTTTTTTGAAACTGAAAACGGCGCAATGGCAACTCAGTGGGGACCGATATGATTATATGACTAAAAACTTTTTTATGCCACAACTGCATGCTTTGGGTTTTTAACATGTGGTATCAACAAAATGGTGTCACATCGCATACATCCAGAATTACAGTGAAATTACTGTGAGACCTCTTTCCACAACAAGTTATTTCAAGAAGTGGTGATGTTGACTGGCCTCCACGGTTGCCTGATTTCACTGCTTTGCAAGGTTTATGCAGACATCCCAGAAATGCTGAAGCAACTCAATCAAAATATTCGTGATGAAATTGATGAAATACCGCGTGAAATGTGTGAAAATGTAATGAAAAATGTGATCAAAAGGGCTCGCATTTAGGAGGCTAATAGAGGCGGATATTTATCTGATGGTGGATTTCACACAAAAAATCAAGGTTTTTATTTGCTAGGTCACGTTGTAAGAATGAATAGAGATGCTCCACCTAGCAAGTCATTTGAATGCGAACCTATTGACGGATCACGCACATGGGGAAGATTGAAATTTCAATTGACGTATCAAATAGAGCAAGACATCTGGAAACTTGCTGTTAGAAATTGGTGAAGAAGCGCAGAAGATCGGAGCGCCTTGAAATTGATTTTAAGTTCGGCTAATGTAACAAACGTTCTGTAATATTCATCTAAGAAATTAAAAAGAAAACAAATTAAAAATCCAAAATTTTACAATATTGAGCAAACATTATGTTAAATTTCTTAACAGGCAGTAAAAAGAGTTTAAACTATAGTAAAACACAAACGCAACAAACCAACTTTATTATCACTATAGATAAACGTATGCCCATCATGGCTTGTCAATATTCACACTATTATTTCAATTAATATATACGAAGAAGTAAAAAAAACATGGACGTTAAGTGAATAAATAAGTGTTGCTCAAAAGCGGCTTTGGCTTCAATTGCATTTAAATTGGTTTATTTACGGTTTAAATTGTCTGAAAAACCTTAATTCTCTTACGCTGTCATGGCATGTTTAAACAAATAAACCATTTCAAGCTTTTCATGCTGCAGTAAATAAAATTGACATTTTTTAAACCATAAAATTTTACAATAATAAAGGGCATTTATACGATGGTTTTTTTAATGAGCTTTAATATAAGACCTTAAGCTCTACAGCACTAATCAATCTTATGTTGGTTTGATTATTTTGATTATTGTCAAACTATTTAATAATTTCTTAAGCCGTTTCTAAAGTAAAACTATTTATATATAACATGGTTAATATTAAAAAGATATTAATTAAAATATAATTTATATTTTTTTGAATTTTACTGTTAACTAAAACTCAAGCAATACCTTTCATTTTAAGCTAAAAAAAATTATTTTATTTGTTTCTGTTTATTTATTAAGGATGTGGTGTTCTCTCATGTAAGTCATTAAACTCAGCAAACTTTTTTAAGCAATTCCCACTGCAGCAAAAGTAAAAAGTTTTCAACATAAAATTTTTGTTTGTTTTTCTTTTTCAGGTTTCTTTTTAAAGATTTTATTCAAAAAAGTTTTGCCCTTAACTCTAAATTAAATGGAACATTCAAAAACTGTAAGAATTGTTTTAAGTAGTTCTCTTCATTATTTCCAATTTCGTAAATTTTTTAGCAAACAAAAAATTTTTACACAAATTTGCACACATTCTGCACCGTATTATAGTTTTTGAAACTGAAAATACTTTATTGGAACAATATTTACTGTTTCCATTATTTGCAATTTTATCAATTGCTTGCTTATGTTGTTGAAAAAGAAAATTAGTTTTCTTCAGGCTTTTATTGTTGTTTGTTTTCAAGGTTTATATAGTTTTTGGCGCATTAGGTGAATGTGTTTGTTTGTTTTCGTTTTGTGTAACTCTTTATTATTTTATTTCTTGTACTATGACTTGATACTTTATAAGCTGGATTTTCTTAAAAATAAACTTGTTTGTAGAGAAAATCGTAAAAATGGTTAAGCTGCAGAAAGTTTTTAGTTTTGCGAAAAAAAGTTAAACATTCTTAACCAGTTGCTGCTGCTTTAAGAGATTAAAGTCGTCAATAAAAATTGTACTAAAAAACTTAATTATTTTTAGTTGATTAATGACTATTAAAAAATTTTGACAAAGTGTAAAATGTAAGAACTATTTTAACAGCTTTAAAATATAAAAAAAGAAATTTATTTAAAATGAATTTAATACGATTTAATAATATTCTTGTGTTAAGCATACAGGGCGTATAAGCAATTTATTGAAAACTGTGAATTCGTGATGCTAATACGCAAAATTCAAAGCGCCGTTAATACATAAACATGTGTTTATACAGTATTTTCGGCCGTGTACGGGTTGTTATGTTATGGCCCGTTACGTTTTATGGTGCTTTTTAAAAGTTTGTACCACTTAGGGCCAAAAGGTAAAATTTAAATATAAAAAGGTACTTTTAACAACTTTTAACCAAATAGGGATGAATATATAATTAATGTATCGATAGGTATGACAAAATGTAAATTAGTTTTTGATACTTTTTTGAAATTTTTTTTAGAAAGAGTAAAATGGGTAACAATAATATATTGTTTTCATAGGTAAAAAATTTTAAAGTTACTTAATGTGTAAATGAGGAGAACTCAAATGTAAAATAAAGGGCTATTGACCCACAAGGAGCTTAAAAGTAAACTATGTCATCATAGAGTGTCTTTTTTTTTAATTTAAGACACATTTTTCATTTCTTTCGATTTGTAAGTCTAGAAATACAAAATTTACACTTCTTCGAAGTGGCTAACTGCCCATCTTCAGACATCTATTTTACAGTTTCTTTGGTTAGGCAGCTTTCCACAATGGGATGCTATCTTTGTTTTTTGTGATAATGGTAGCTAGCGGCACTACCTGACCGCCTAATTAGGCAGCTAATGCCAATGCTTCAGCACTTTTCAAGAGATGAGATATACACAGAAATTTACAGTGGACGTCCAATAGTACGTACCTCCGCTACTACGAATGTCCAATAGTACGAAAGGCAAATATTTTGCATTGGCGTTTCTATAGTACGAATAAAAAAAATTTTACTATTCGATTTTACGAATATGTTTGTTTTTCTACATATGAATGGAATTTTTGTAACATTTTTTAGCTTTTTTTAGTTTGTTTTTTGTTCTCTTTAATTTTTTTTCGGTCTACAAACAAATGCATAGTAATCATTTGGTATGAAATTTTATAGAGATAACAAGTGTCTTGTCTCGTGCTTTTCGCTTGAAACATACAAAATGTTTAAAATGAAAGAAGCCAAAAAGAAAAAAAATTTCTTTACAAAATAAAATAAAAATTATAAAAGATTGTAAGAGTGAAAAATCTCTTTGTGAAATCTCTTCCAAATATGGATTATCTAAATCAACCATTTGCACCATAAAAAGCAGAAGGCGGAGCTTTAATCTGAAGCAGGCTCAATTAAATCCCGTTACCGAATGTTACCGGGAGAATTTAAAAATGGAAGACAAGTTATACAAATGGTTTTGAATGAAAAAAAATTCTAATGTTCCAGTAGGGGTACGCAATCAAAATGTAAGGATCTGGGGAAAACTGTAGTCCAATAGTACGAATTTTCCAGTATTACGAAAAGGCCTGACATTATATAATTCGTATTATTGGACGTCCACTGTACTTGTAAAGCAATTTTTTTACTGAACTGCTGCCTTTTATTTAAAGTAGCTTCTAACAGGTAAAAAAATCATCCAACTAAAATTGCTTCCGTAAACTTCCTACCTGATGATTAAACTAGCAGTCAATGTCGGCAAGTAACTTTCCCAGTCAAAACAAAGAACCGGAAGAGCCAGATCCGAACTTGTTTGCATTTAGCCTGTCTAAAATTCTGTTTTCTTTAATAAAATTCTTTTTTAGATTTTTTCCCAGTAGATGTATTTTTGCAGTACGGCAGCAGTTCCAAATGCTCTGCAAAAAATATTCCAAAGTTTTTGGTTCATTAATATACATGTTACGAATAAAATATTTAACAAATTTAAATGCTGATATGTAAGGAATTTAAATATTTTTTTAAACATGTGCAATAAATATTTAAATTTTGTCAATTTCCTTAACTAGCCACAATCCACTTAAATTACGTGAATTTTTAAACAGTTTACTTAAACTCTTCTCGCAAATTTGCTTTACAGGAGAATGACTGCCAAGTCTCTGGGAATATTCAATACAATAAATTTTAATTTATCCACACTAACATTCAGGAATTCATGAATTAATTACATTGATATGAGGTGTACAGCTTCAGTGACAGTGCCATTGGACACACAGACACTTAATAATTCTGTCAGCTTGTCATTTATTTATTCATTCAATACGTTTTTTACAAACGTGCACGTGTCTATATGTCCATACATATGTATGTGTATCAGTAGTAAAAGAATGAAGGTTATAAAACGTTTTATGTTAAAAAAAAATTTTGTTTCAATGGCTAAAGGAAAAAGCTGAACTTTATTTTGTGGTCGAGTTTTAAATTTTATGCAAAAAAAGAAACCAATTTTGTCACGTTAATGAAAATACTTAACTGTCTAGTTTTTTGAAAATCATATAATAAAACATTAAAATTTATATATTTCTTTTAGTTGTTGCTCATGACTGAAATTTATCACAATACCTTTCTTTCCGTTTTATTGTTGTTCAATACACGTGGTAGGGGTATTATACGTTTCTGCAGATGTTTTGAGCTCCCAAAATTAAGTTTCTGAAATCTGTCTAGTATACTGATCGACTCTGAATCAATTTCTGAGTCCTTTCAGGCATGTCCCTTTATCTGACTGGTCATCTACGTATTCTTGTTAACACGCTACCAGCCACAACTTTAAAAAAATTTTGAATGAATTTGGTACAGATAAGTTTTCTTACGCTCTCACGAAGCCCATCGTTTTTGGTGATGGTCGCTCTATTTTTGACATAGCCCTTACACATATGCTGTCTCGGCAAAAGTATTTTTGGCTAGAACTGATGCGAATATAATTCTATCAAAATGTTGCTCATGTGTCTCTCTTTTTGCCACTAACTGGTATTTTAAACAAAAAATTATCGATTCATTCTTTGATATAGCTTCCATAGAAATTTCCTTGAATAAACATTTTGTGGTAGGTTACCTGAGGTGGCGAACGGTAGAACGAATGCAAACCGCCACCACCCAGGTGCATGTAGTCCCATTGTTATTCCCTTCAGAATAATTAAAAAGAAAAACCAGAAAGACTGAGAACGACACAAAAATAAGAAAACAAAGCAAGAATGCCATTAGCGGAAAGTCAAAAGAAGTCAGAATTCGCAAATCGCACGTAGGTTTGAAGCCACCTATTTACCCAGCCACCCAACCCCTTTGATAAATCCTATGACGTTCCCCAGCCCACAACCAGGAATTTTAGAAGTGTATTCCAGAGGGCGCTCTTAGCCGCCTCAGTCGGTAGATCTGCAGCTGGGGGAAGTAGCAGATAAGGTGCGCTACAGTCTTTATGTTCTCTTCAGAAGTCTGGAGAGTTTTTATCCTATTTACTGCTCATATACCTCGCATCGCAGTGCCTTGTGAGAGTCTCAACATAACACCTCAGAGTCCACTTGCTCTCCCTGAGCAGCATGTTAGTGCCCATCCTGTCCAGCATAAGCCACAGAAACCTAAAGATTCCGCAATCAGCCCCGTCCCTCCAGCTATTCCCCATCTTTATCTTCCTATCATCCCCGCATAACCTGTAGAAGTTCGAAAAGTTCTTATCCCAATTACCCATCATATCTTTCACATCGCAGTGTGCTGTGAGAGTCTCGCTAATACATCTCAGATTTTTTTTCTCTCCTTGAGCAGCATTATAGTGCCCATTCTGTCCAGCCTAGGCCACAGAAGCCTAAAATCCTGCAATTAACCCTGTCCTTCCAGGTTTGGCACACTTTGTTCATTAGCCAAATTCCTATCAATTTTAATAGAAACCCAGCCCAGCCTAATAATCCGGGTCTGTCTATTCCTCACCAATTTATCGGTATGCTTATAACCGGCAATCACAAATCTTTATGACCTGGCACCCAACAAATCCTGGTTCTGGTTGTCATCAATATCACCATAAGAGCACTTCTATAGTCGCCCCAAATCTAGACCTGACATAATGTCCCTCTAGAGCTTTAAGCGCACTGACTGTCGACATAGATTGTTTCGTCGTCTTGACGAGGGGTGTAGAAAAGTAAGCATTTTTTACCCTTTTTGTCTACAAAAAATTGTATGGAAGCAATTTTATAAAATATTTCACTGTGAGAGTCCAGTATAAGTATAAACAAGCTCCTTGACGCCATTCAGCATTTTACACACGGCACTAACTAATTAGTATTCGTATATTGAATGGAAGCAATATTGGCTTAGATTTTGGTATAGCCATCATACAAATGTCCTTCTTAATTTAAAAAAAAAGACAAAAAGTTTCTTTAGAGAACTAAATTTTTTTTAAATAAGTTTTAAAAGTATAATAAATTCAGCTTAAGGATTTTGCTCCTTTTTCTGTCGGCTTTAAAGATAAATATAACAAGGCTTAGTTATTCCTAAGGAAAGGTTTTGTTTTTATGCTCTTACTTTTTTAATGGGAGATACGCCTTTTTGGATTTAAGGTAACAAAATAAATTTTAAAAGATGCGGTTTCAGTATTATCTTTTTCTCATGGAAGGATAGAATTGATTTTAAATACCTTCAATTTAAAAGAGGTGCCTGTAAAAGAAAAAAGTTCAATTACTTAACCAACGAAATTTATTTTTTTAAACTAACTATTTAATTAAATTAATTAATATAATAAAAATAAGGACACCGATTAGAATAATATACCTTTAACAAAATTTTTTCGTTGTGAAATTATGACAAAATATACAACTTTTCTGAAAAACATTAATAAAAGCAAATAATACAAAGTTTAAACAGCTGTGTTTTGAAACAGAAAGGATCAAATTAGGATAATTTGTTATAACTTTTATGCTGGGTCAGAACATTTCCATTAGATAAAAAAGCAGATGATTATGTTAATATGATTATGTTAGATAATTATTTGAAATAATCCTTATATTATTTGCAGCAGTGAAACCTTTCATTTAAGCATTATCGAAGTGACAATTACAACATATTTGAGTCATTTTCCTACTAAGCCTTGAAATATTTATGTATGAAATATTGTAGTCGATTAAGAGAGCCTTTTAATTTATTATTTTTCATATCTTGGCATTTAACAATGCTTAACATAATATTTTTTTGCAAAAGCATCCAAACAAAAAACGTTAATGGCAATTAATAATATAATGGCAAAAACTGCACACACGGTGATAATTTTTTACAAACATTTTCAATTACCCATCAAAATTTGATACAAAAACTTTTATTAATATTATTTTTTTAAAGAAATTCAATTAAAAATTTCAATTAACTGGCTTGATAAAAGGATTTTTTAAGAATTTAAAAAAACACATTATTTTTTTACATTAGTGTGTACATAGTTAATGCCCATTTGTAATTTTCCTAATACACATTTGCGGCCCCACAAAGAATATATATTTCCTTGATCCCAAAAAATGGGAAAACTGATTTAGCGATGCCCGTTTATCTGTTTCTTAAGACCCTTGACATTTCTCTGGCTTATTTGTGGTGTCAAAACATTAAGTGTACTCGCCAACATTTTGCTATGAAATTAAAGAAAATCGTTTGACAACTGAATGAGGTATAAGCTAGCAACCACGACTACCTTTGTCTATTTCTCTAAACACATACAAACTTCTCAAACTGCCCCGGAGTTGCCCCCACACGGGCACAATATAACACCGACTCCCATTCGTTTTTCCTCACAAATATTTTTGTGAATCATACTTATACCCTATCTCCGTCCTCGGGCTGCCATACAAAGGTAAATTTTTTTAATTTTTTTAAGTCGCACCTATAGCTTCCAGACTGCTTTTACAAAAGTCAAAAATAAGACCGACCCCATTAAATTTTTTTTCACAAATATCTTTGTGGAACCCTATCTTCAGGAGTAAAACCCCCTACAAATTTCCCGGAGTTGTCCTAAAAGAAATAAAATATATTACAGACCCTCATTACTTTTCCCTTACAAAAATATCCCTAAAACATTCTTACCCCCTATTTCCATTGCCCAAGGGGATTGCCATACAAAATTTCCCAAATTGATGTAAAAACGCCCATTACTTCCCAGAGTCGGCCTTAGAGAAATTAAGTGTACGTTCAACCCCCATTAATTCCGACTCAAAACATATTTGTAGAATATACTTCCCTTATCTCTATCGCCTAAGGGGGCTCCCATACTAAGCTTGCAAAATTGTAGTAAGCCCCCACCAGAGCTTCCAGGGTGCCCGTGGATAAGTCAAATGTAGGACTGACCCCAATTTATTTTTTCTTAAGTTTTGGCACAGCCTTGTTAAAATTAGAGTGTGCTTTTTTCTAATATTTAGTCCTGTTTTGGATTTTTTTAAACAAGGGCTATTGACATAACTTAAGTTGGGAAATCAGAAAAAAGCGACATAGATGGCTTTCTTTGAAATTTTCTCTAACCAGTCTAAAGTAAAAAGTCATATAGCAAACAAAAGCTTTTAAAAATTTATATTTAGCAATGAAAAAATAAAAATATAGAAATTTTACATTAATATTGCCTTAAATATCATTGAATTTTACTTTTTAAAGCTAAAAGTAGTACTTCATATTTATTTCTCTATTTAAAAAAATTAATAAAATAAAGCTTAATGTGTAGCAACCCTACGGGGAAGTGGACTGGTCTAAGACTATTGACGTGAGCGGTTCCTTAGGGAATGGACAGGTTCAAATTCTTGCACTTTATATGAAGGGAACCTGCCACTTTTACATTGCGTTGTCATTGGAGGGAGCCATTGGTTCAAAACTGATACCTCCGAACGGGTTACAGGCCAATCCTATATAAGCAAAACTTGCATTAATTGTTTAAGATCCTGTTCAATCTACTTTATTTGTATTTACGCGTGTGTATGTTTGTATTGTAACAGATGTATGCTTATGTGTAGAGACCAGTATTTCTATTTTTCCCCTAACCTCTTTAACACCTTTTAACCAGTTACTTGATGTGTGCATTTTTAGCCGATCACGACCAACAACTTTTGTCCAATTCATGTTTTGTACCTGTAACAGGACGGGTACGTCCACCAATTGACACCCATTTCCCGCAGAAAAGGAAATAGCTTATGCTTCTTCGGGTGTAGTGTAATGTAAGCCATTTTTGTTTACAAAAATATTAGTTTCCGGGCTTACACACATACAAACATAGTCCACATATCTACAAGAATTTCCTTAACGTTCTATAAAATTATTTGGGGTTTTTTCGGTTTTGTTTTGCAGATTTTTTTAAGTTTTCAAAACTTTCTTTAAAAATTTTACTCAATAAATTTTTATATAGCAAATAACCTAAAAAAGTGTTTTAGCTTAAATGCTCTTAAAATATAATCTTGATTAACATATTCAGCTTTTTTCCCTGGCTAACAACTTTCTTTGATTTTAAATATTTTCTGTTTATAAAATTTGCATAAATCAATTTTATAATCAATTTAAATTTAATCTTGTTAAATTCTCTTTTGTTAAAAAAAAAATATTCGCTTAAGCGATTTAAAACTTTTGTGACTCATTAATGACACGTTAAAACTTAATAATATTTAACTTTAAATTTCTATAGTAATTTTTCTCCCCAAAGATTTCTAGTCAAGAAACTGTCAAGGCCAATTTAACAACAAAGAAAATTTACAAAAAAAAATAATTTTAATGGTGCTGGTGTGTGTTTTTAAGTTTTCCTCTTTCTGCTTTTTTAAAATGCACGTGCTAAAATCCAACATCAATCTTCAAGAGCTGTCCATAAAAAATAAATTTACTTTAAATTGTGGGTTTTAAATGCATTAAATATATTTGATTTTCATAATGTTCCCTAATTTAACCGTTTAGCATATTTCATCCAGATATATTAACTTGTTTTTTGTCTTTCTTTTTTTGATGTTAAGAAAAAAATATTTACTGGTATTCTGTACTCGTGCTGCTGAAAGCTGTCGCACAGAAAATGTGAGCTGCTTAAAAGATTATGCGGTTAAAAACGACATGCTTTAAACTGTTAAAGGAGAAAAATTTGTTATGGATTGCGTTTGTCAATAGAATAACATAATTTAGTCTGTGGGTTAAATGGATTTATTATTAAAATTATTTATATTTATATACGTTAGTGTTTTGGTCAACCTCTGGAGGTTTAATTAACCAATTAAAAAATAAGATGAACAAAAGCAACATTTTATAATTCGTAAAAAATAAGGTATGTCGGCATGTTATACAGTTACTTTAAAGCCAATGTTCTTGTGAAAACGTACTTATGATATTTAAAGAAACTTAAGTGGCTTTTTTAGCTAAACTTTTTAACTATAGAGCTAAACCCGAAACTAGCCAGATGGTGCTCCAATATCAGTTATGGGTGACTAAACTATGTGCGAAAAAAAGTTAACACATTTTTTGAACTCTAAAGGTTCATAAGATTTTCGTGCTCTTTTCATAGTGAAAAATGTATATATTAGTTTATTATTAAATTTTTAATACCAATAGTACGCACCTGCGAAATCATTTAGTTAATATATTTAGGAATCATATAAAAAGGCAGCTCTATGTCTCGTCTTACAAAACCGAGATATTTTCTTAAGGTTTCAGATGAAATAGATTTCAAGAAGGTTTTTTTCGGGAGCTCACGAGGGCTGAAAAGTGACACTGAATCAGGTCAGCTTTCTACATATCCTCTGGGTTCAGTAAAAAGCCAGCAACTATCGCTGATCCGTGGTGCTTTTTTTTAAGCAACCGTTATTCAACAGGGACTTGTTGTCATTTCCAGTCGGAGGTGCACAGACAGAAGAAACCTTGTCACTCCCTTTTCAAATGGTTCGAAAATGATCCTGGAAACCCCACACGAGTTAGTATGTACACAATCCTCCCTGGCTCCCATACTTACTGCAGATTCTATTCCCTCAGTATAGAACTAAATTAGAGCTCTTGATCTTGCATCTTGCTTTGTCAGTTTCTCTGCCATCTTTTCAATCTCCATACCCCTGTGTTCCTGAATCTTGTAAGTTTACACCCGGTTTACCGCACACAATTCATTAGTAAATTCCTAGTACGCCTGAACAATCGAAGAGTAAATAAGATTTGTGAAAATATCCTTGATGACCGCCTGACTGTAAATAAATATATTCACCTGATAGTTTTCACTCTGGGAGAATCAGTCAAGGGTGGCTGATGTAATCTCTACTGAAAACACAGCAGTGAGCAAAAAGCTTAAAGAAATCTCTTAAACCCAGCTCCCTACAAAAGATCACAGCTTCGACCCATCGTCCTTCCTTAAACTTTGATCTCATCCATAGTATAGTTACAGGTTCTGTAGTCAAGGCAAAGACACACCAACCAGCTATATTGATTCATATTTACCCCTGAGGTCAAAATCTAGCCTTTGTATTGAATCGAAGGTATAACCGATCGACCAACGATTTTAATATACAAATTTTTTGATTCGAATCGCATGACGCAAAATGCCCCCTGACGTCCCTAATTAACCCAGTTTCGCAGCCATCATTGCTAGGCTTTTAGCCCCCAATAACTTTCTCAAGATCGTGTGGCACCTGATTGCAGCTGAGTTGCAGATCTCCTCTCAAGAGCCGATGTCACCAGATTAATTTGTTTTAAATAAGACTTCATTAAGCGATGCCATAGGGGTTCTGCATTAAGCATCAGTAATGCACAGTTAAGCAAGACTCTGAGCATTCTTCAAACACCTTAACTTTATTCTCCAGTGAAATACACTATACCAGTATACCATAAAGTACGGTTGGCCTTGTCACTGCAGTGAAGTCAAATATGTAAGATCTAGCGAAAACGCTATACTTTAAAAAGTACCCTCCAGCATGCTTAGAGCGCATTGGTTGGTTTGTTCTGACGGAAGTTTACTGCTCGTTGTCACTGCCAGGTACTTTGTTTGCCCCTTAAGTATTAGATTGGGCTTACCCTATCTCGGTGTGGTCTCTTAACCAATCAGGTGTGTCTTTGCGAAGCTCGGATTCAACCCTACATTTTCCGCGTAATGCCTTAGTACTTGCTTAAGTTTCGTAAGAAATTTTCTTTCAGTGTCCACAGAAATTGTAAGAGCACTCCTTCTTAGGAAGTTTCTCTCGAGCCATGAATTGGACTATAAATGGCTCGAATGTTACTTTACTTTCCCAAAGTTTGCTCACATGTTTATCTTTATTGTTGCGATCAAAGTACAGGTCGAAACTTCGAAGTTATTTTAATCAGATTTGGCATGGATAAGGTTTTTTACACTGGCACGGTGTCTATTGTTTGTGGTGATGATCGTCTCATTTTTGACAAATCCCCTAAAACTGTCCCCCCGGGAAAAAATTTTGGGCTATAAATTGATTTATTATAACTATACATTCCTTAAAATTTGCACACAAGTTAATATTTATGCTACCAGCTATTAGACTGAATAAATAAATTATTGATCTATATTTTTATATATCCTACATACTAATATGGTGTAGGTTATAATATGGTCGGGCTTGGCCGACTTCTGCTTTCTTACTTGTTTTTTAGTTAGTTATTTTCTTTTTATTGCGCTGAAGTAACATTTATTTCTTTTTATCATATATACTTATGTACGTACATAAGTACATACATTCATATATTTCTGAAAATATCTAGACAAAGAAGCAAAATTATCCTCAAATCCAATAAAATATAATTTTAATGACATTTTTTTTATCTTTTCTTTTTATTGTTTTTCTTTTTGTCTACAACTTTAATGATAACATTTTTCTACTAACAACATCATAGCATGAATTTTTTGTTTAGCTTTAAGACTTTCACTTTTTCTCTTGGAATTACACTTATGCCTTCTTAGCACCTTTATACCAAAATCACTTAATCTTTAAACTAAATATTTTATGAATGAAAATTATTGATTCGCAGTACGCCGAAACTGTTCTCTACAAGAGAGCTGATAGTAAAAGCAAAGCAGTACTTTAACATGTCTCTCTCTTAAAGGTCTATGTTAAAATTGTTACAGAAAGTAAAATGGTATGTCCTTTAACATATTCATGTTAAGTAACTAGGACACACATACATATTAATGCACATACATATGTATGCATGTGTATGTATGGAACATTGCTAAAGAATATAATTTTTTTATTAATTTTTTTTGTTTAATTTAATTTGATTTAATTTAATTTATTAAATAATTTTTTAATGATTAATTTTAATAATTTATTTTATTTAATTAATTTTTTATTTTACTTATTTTTTTTTTTTTTGCTTTTTATTCTGGCTTAACTATATTATTTTAATTTCTTTTCATTAGAAAAAATAATATTTTACGTTAATGTTGCAAAGAAACTTTATTTGAAAAAGCAGGTTTTTCCACCGATACTTTCCAAGACGAAACCAGCTACGTTATTTCATCAACAAAATCTACTCTTTAAACGGTAGTAGTGATTTTTGCTTTAAGAACAACCTATTTAGCTTTCATGTTACTTAGAAAGGTAAACGGACATATTTTTATTTCGTAAATTAGGACGAAGTTTAAATTTTCCACGTACACTATGAACTTTGTATTAAAGTCTCTTTGGCAACCCTTGACTAAGCGTTAAGCATCATCCATCTATCCGTTTATCTTATCAGTTGATAATTAAAATTTACTTAATGTGGGTTTTCTTCTTAGTTTTAATAACTAACAAACTGCCAAATAACATTTTAAATTCCATGTTAAAAGCTTTTCACTAACATGTAGCAGGAATTATTTATATGTTTCATCATTATCTTGTGTTCATATTTTGCTGTCAAATATTTAAGTTGCACATATGGAAACTTTCAAGTGCATACAAAATGCAGAATCAAGTATTTAAGTAAAAACAAAATCATGCCAAAATAAATGGTAGAAGTATTTTGATTTACTGTTTCAGATATTACATTTCTAAAGAAAATACTTAAAAAGTTTTAGTTACCCTGCAGTTCAGCAAATAGATAGGAGAATATAAAAATATAATAAATATATATTAATTTAAATTCGACCGTATATGATAAGCATTAAATAATAACCAAACTTTTGCTGTCATTTTTAATAACCACTAAATTTTACAGACGAGGCAACTTTTAGTAAAAAAAATAGTCAAAATTATGTGGAAAGGTTATGTTTTTTTCTAATTTATTTATTTTTGAGCAGGTTGCATAATTGATTGTATCTAATTTTGTGAAAGATTTTACTAATTGTTACAAAAGAGAAATATTCTTTAAGAAGTGCAAATACTTTATTTTGTTGCTCCAACAGTTTAAGAATTATGTACAGAAAAATCAACATAAGTTTTTACTCAAATAAAAGGTTTGTTTTAAATATGTTGTTACATTATAAAAATATTTTTTTCGGATTTTTTTCAAATAAAATAAACGAAAAATAAAAAAAAATGTGTCCAATAGACTAAATTTTTTATTGAAAATAATACGCATTTTTTTGCAAATAAATTTTTTCAAAAATCTTACATTTTTTTTGTCTTATTTGGCAATTTTGTTAAAAGATCGAAACCAGTAAAATATTTAACAGAATCAATAATTTTGTTCTTTGAAATCGGTCCTATAAATACAATTTTCAATTTGGATATACAATAGCTGTGTTCAATAACCCACAAATTGTTAAAAATTTATAACAATTATTAGTAGAAAGTGTTGATTAAATCAAAGGGGAGAGCGTCAAAAAAGAGTACAAAATTAAGATGCAAAAAAAATCTTACAAATTTTTGCAAGTAAAATTTTTCTTGTAACAATTATATAAACAGATGTTTGGTATTTATCCATAAAAAGAAGTTTTCTAAAAGAATTTACAATAACAAAATACATTTGCTGGAAAATTTTTCTTTTACTTTTTAATATTTTTGAGAATAATTTTTTTAAAATGCTTCTTAATTTCTCGCTGCAAATATTTACTGAAAAATTTTGTTAGATTTTTTTAACATTTATTTGGAAAAAAATGCCTACTATTTTCAACAAAAAAATTTATGCCATTGGATAGCTTTTTTTAATTTTTTTTGCTTTGTTTGGCAGGAAAATCAAATAAAAATATTGTCAAAAAAACCTAAAGATTTTAAAAATGTATTTATTTTAATAAAATATGTTAAGCTGTTTCTGTGTTGCGATCGCATTTTAATTTTCTTAAAATTGATAAAATATATTAAATGGCAAAAGCTCCATATAAAATGAATGCCTGCTAAAGCTAAAACCAAATCTAACCTTAAGAGAATTTTGTATAACGAGTAAGCAAATTCCAACACTAAAAAAGTGGGACTTTTAAGGAAGCAGTCATTTTCTTCATAGGAAAAAATTACTACAAGTTAATAAACAAATTTTAAATAAAAAAAAGTATTGTGAATTGATTTTTAAGATTTCTTGGACTTTTCCTATAAAAAATTTTTTATTTTTTATATATAAAACAAAACTAAGCGAAAAATAATTGGAAATTTTAATTATTTGCCAAATAATTTTTTTAATTACCTGATATTGGTTGCCACTAGTTCTGTGTTATTATTAAAAAAGTGTGTGAAAGGATACTTTTAATTTTTTACAAACAAGTAAGGCCGCTATATTCTGGTGTGCGGAATCGTATATGTATGTCTTTCACATTAGTTATTTTTACACCTTATCACATGATCTCCCAAGCCGTAAATATTAGGAAAAAAAAGTTACTTTAAAGTGCAAAAATCCAAGTAGACAGGAGAAGGGATAGAAACGCTTCTAGTACTAATTAATCATTTTTATTAAATAGTTAATACTGTATATATCTCGGAAACATTGAACTTAAATATTTTCATAGTTGTATGTCACATATCTTACATGAGTTCTGTATCAAAGTTGTATGAACCATAGAACCTTTTAGCGCATTATATTAACGTGACTCTGGTGGTGGAGTTATAATGTGTTTTTGCTTTTTTTGCAACAAAAAAGCCCAATATATATCTTAATAACACCCACCGAACGAGAGTCACGTTATGAGTTGAAAAAACGATAGCTCAACGCCGACGTAAGCTTTGTAATTAATTTAAAAACAACTAAAAAACTAGACTTCAGAATTTTGTATTGAAATCTATCCATACAGCTTTCGAAACTACCTAATTAAATACAAAACTTTTTATTCAGAATGAGCCTTCCTAGGTTAAATTCCTAATTTTAAAACCTAAGCACCCTTGTTGTTGTATGGAATTGTTTTTGAATATTTTTTTTTGTTTTTAAAAGTGTCAATAAGTTAATTGATATTATTTAATATAAGCGGATAATAGTCGGAAATATTTTTTTTTAAAGTTGGTGGAAAGTCTACCGGTGATTTGATGTAAGAACCAATAAAATGCATTTAGACATATTTAAACCGATAACAAACTAAATAAATAAATAAACTTGGGGAAGAAAACCTAAATAAAAATTAGGAAATTCTTATTATATTTTTGATTGTTAAAAATGTTGTTCTATGTAAAACTTAAAACTGTTTTCTATTGAAGTTTTAATATCAAAGAGTTCTAAGTTAAAAACATGTGACTGAAATTTATTAAATGAAAACAAAAAAAAAATCGTTAACCCATCCCTAACTAACATTTTAACTCAAATTTTGTTTGGCAGTAGAAGAAGAAAAAAATTAAAAATTTAAAATTTGTTTTTCTCATTACCTATGTGTTCGAACATTAAACTTTGTAATATTGTTGCGTAGATTTTATTCTAAAATTTACTAGCTATTACAGCACGTTTGTTCCATTAGCCGTACTTAGAAAAGATTTCCACATGCTTCGATCTTCAGCACTGCTTATCCAATTTCTTTCTAGAAGCCTTCCGCACATAAGAATTGTCCGTTAATTTTATTATTAGTTTTTTTTCATAGTAGACAAGTTTTTCCTAAGGGTGGGTTACTAACTCGACGCGTCAACCAAATTTTATCGTTCTATGGGTGGAAGCGCGACACTTTTAGCTCACTACCTTTAATAGGTATTACAAGCAGCTACCTCAGGTAAAACACGGAGAGGTCAGTATCGACAGTAGAGATGAAAGACGGACCAAGTTTGGTCCGGCCTTTGTCAGGTTAAACCCAATCAGAGCCGCTACTTGGTACCCAACTTCTCCTACGTCACTGTTTTATGGACCGTTTAAAGTTTTTGGTTATATTTCGTTCCGTAGGAAACCAATTTCTCTGATTTTAAATTATTTTCTAAATCATCACAATATGCTGTGTTCGATTTGGAAGCTTTATTTCAACAGACTGTTAGTCGATCATGGATAAATCAGCTTCCCTATCTAAAATACTCCGGAATTTATACATACTTAATGGGGTCGCAAATAAATACTGTAGAACTACAAACGGACTGACAAATTGATATATGTACATACACTTACCTTCAAAACATTAAGCATCGTTTTGCCACCAAGCGATCTCTTTTTAAACTTACAAAAATAGTCACTTTGCAACATTTCTAATACCAACAAAAGCTGCAGGGAGCATAAGTGTTTTTCAAAAGATATATTTTCAAAAACAAATTTATATCTACGTAAAGAAATTGTGTGGCATGTTAAATTCCACGCTGTCGGGGAGTAAATTGCAACTCATGCACTGACTGGCATACAACCGAATAATATACAAATGTAAAAGGAAACTACTTTCACTGCATTATTAACTAAAATAGGAGCACAAAAACAAACAATAAATATGAATAACGGGCTTAAATTTGCACTTAAGTAAACACACACAAATAGTATTTATTTTAGAATAAGTTATATAGAATATGTTATTTCCTTAACGAAAAACATTTCAATTTCATTTCAGTAGAAAGTAAATTAAAATAAGCAGAAAAAAAACTAGTAAACATTTTTTGGTTAGCTTAATATAAACGATGTAGTTTTTCATTTTTTTACAAAATTTAAGAGGGATTAATTTCGAAATTTTTAATTAAATTGAGTTGCACTTCTATAGGGTATAAGAAATGCTACAACTTTCTTCATGGTAATGACAAATAAAGAAAGGAAAACAAGGGAAACTTAATTTTGCAACAGCTGGGAAAAATTGCTATTTTTTAGAAAAGAAAAAGGCGTTGAATAAAATTTATTTCTGCGGCAAAAGTATGTAAAAGGATAATGCTAAAAATAAAAGGATCTAAACAACAAAAGGATTTTTATTTAAAAACTTGATAATTTATTGCTTTCAAAAACCAAATAAATTTTGAATAATATTTAAGGAAAAGGAAATAAAATTGAATTTTTTAATGAAGTACTAGTTCATAAAAATTGGATTGTAACATATTTGTAATAAAATTAGTAAAAGAAAGTACACTGAAATAATAATAAGTGTAGATTTGAGATAAAGTAAGATACAGTCGTTATCTTTGAATGCGAATATATTAAAATTTTATTTAAATACTGATTTTGAAACCCAACCTTAAAAGAAAAAAAATTTTCTTGAAAGGAAAGAACAAAAAAAGCTTTATTAAGCCCTTTCGCTGGTTTTTTTATGTACCCAGTCAGCTTTGATCCTTTGTAACCGTGAATATTATACAAAATCCACTTTCGGATGGGTTTGAAGTCGGAATCTACCTTTCAAATATTTTGTAATGATAAATTTTGTAACAATTTTTATTCCTTTTTTATATTTGGTAGCGAAAATAATGCTTCCTCTTCAAGATTCTGGACTATGAAGTATGGAAAATTGCCTAAGGTGGAATGTTTTAGGCAAATAAGTCTGTTCGCAGGGAAATTTGATAGTGGTTAGTCATTACAAACAACTTACTTTTCAATTTCTATTACATATCGTCAGCATTATATAGCAGTTGTTAGATAATGAGTTATTTCTTATCTGTTATTTAGAAGATATTTTAGTTTTAGAATTTTATTTTTTTATTATAATATACAATATTTTAAAGCAGTTTTAAACAAAACATCAAAGAAAAAATTTTTAATGCAAAAATGAGTGGCTGGCGGCTCCAGGAAAATGTTATTTTAATGCCAATAGTGTAGTAGCTAATTTAAGCCCCTTTTTGTAAGCGAGCGTGGGAAGTACTAATTTATCTTCCTCTTTGTAAGCGAGCTTGGTAAGTACTTACCTCCAATGTCATCGCCATGTTAAAATAATGAGTAACTAGTTCTTAGCATTTTAACTCATTACATTTTGGTGGCGTTACCAACTTGTCGAAATTGCTTGGAAGCCGACTCCTATCTTAAATTATAACAACTAAACTCACAATCACCAATTAGGCTTTAGTCGACAATATGATAACAGGGAATAAACTCACAGAAAGGTAGGGAAATACTTTACAAAAAGAAATATTGCTCTGGACTATTTGCAAAAACTGTCAAGCTTTCTATAATATATGCCTTGAAACCCTGTAAATCAAATTTAAACTAAACTTGACAGTTTACCTCTATTATATTTCAGACAAAAACTTAATCCACTCAAGTGGGATTAACTCAGGGAAGTATTCGCGTTCCAATTCTGTTCTAGATTTATACAGCAGACATGTCAGTCAATACACACATCGACATTCGATGACAAAACTCCTTTGCTTAGTAATCATAAAAATCCTAAGGAGGCCTCAAACCAACATCACCATCATCTTACCTAGAAAGAGATTTTGTCAAAATTATTGGGGACATAAACAAATGAACAACATGAATGCAGTTTTGTAACTTTTGCTTCCAAATTTTAATAAATTACCTGGTGATGTCCTAACATTTTGTGGCGAAACAGCTTGGCATTTATTTGGATCGTCATTTCACATGAAACGCATTAACCCAAATGAAACTGAAAGCAGCTAATTTATAGGAACTCTTTGCTTCGTTTTTTTTCTATACTTGTGCTATACAATAAGGGGGCACTAAGCCTGCATTCAATATAAAGAAAATTACACGTTTTAATTTTACTGTGATAAGATTTTAATTGGAGAATTATATTCAAAAAGTTTATTTTCACGATTCTAGCCGTCTTCTAAACAAAATTATACGAATGATAGCAGGGGCATCTTCGTACATCCACGAAGATTTAAAGATTATACTTAACTCTGTGGACTCGTATTTAAGTTAGCTGGAAACGCATCCAAATCCACTCGCTCGAAACATGTAATAATCAGTGATGCCAACTTTTTGAAAGCAAAAAGCATATCGTTAACAAAAAAACCCAAAAAGCGTAATTTTGCATTCAGAAAAGCGTAAAAAAGCACTAAACTTATTATACACAACCTACAAACGTGGAAGAGATTTTATGCAGTTGTGCCGATGTTTTTCTCGCTCCAAAGGCATAACCTAAGACCCACTTGTTCTTTTGCCGGTAGAGTGAGAATCACTTTCTGAGCCGATTAACGCATGCTGATCTGTCCGTCCATCCGACTAGTTGTTCACATGTTTTTCTGGGAGCTTTAACTGATTTATATATCACTCTCCAAAAAACTTTGCATTTCTTAATAACCTTGTTTTCATTAATTAATACGATTTTATATTTTTTTATAAAACATATGTGTACTTAGAAAAAATTTTGGTTTAAAACGGGTCATGCAACCGCTTTGAAAAAGAGTTCAAGCATATTCAATTTCTTAAGTTTGACTAAAACATATTGTTACGTTTATACCTTTTATAAACGTTGGTTTATTTCCTTTAAATAAACCGGGATTCTTTTTATTGCCAAAGTAATAATAAACACTTGAAATTTTATTTTAACAGTACAAAACTTTATTTATTTAAAAACACTTATTTACAATCTTCTTTAAAAACACTTAAAGTTATTCACTTTTATTATTTAGCACTTTTGAATGTTCACTTATTCAACTCAACTGTTAAACTTAAACTGCTTGCGGCATTCGTGTTACTCGACTATTTATAGTGGTTGGTAATACGCTGTAATGTTCCACAAGATTCGATAACACCCTAGAACTTTCTAGCGAATGGCCGTTACATTTAAATAACTTCTTAGCACAGACAACAACCGCCAATCATGTTACATACCCAGTAAACATTGACATACCCAGTCAACATTTAACTCCGTAACACTACCGCCCGCTTAAGCCTGTTCGTCCCGAACAGGCATAGATTCACTCTTTCCATAATTGGCGAGGCGCTCGAGATGAACCACTTTCATCTTTGATCTTGGGCTTTTGTATTTTTGAATTCTATACACGACATCATTTATTCTTTTTATCACCTTATACGGTCCATCCCAATGGGTTTGTAGTTTAGGAGACAATCCCTTTTTCCGTTGTGGGTTATATAGTAGAACTAGCTGACCCTCATTAAAACCTTCGGAATTCGCTGCTAGATCGTATCTGGCTTTCATTTTATCGCTGGTCATTTTTATCCGGCCACGTACGAATTCATGAACTTGGTTAAGTTCTTTTTGTTCCCTTGAAGAGTCGTCTTCGTGTTCATCTATTGTTGTGGGCTTAATACCGAATTCTAAATCACCTGGCAGCTTTAGCTCAGTTCCAAACATAATTTTTGCAGGTGTCCTGGAGGTAGAGTCATGAACGGCTGACCTGTATGCCAACAGAAATTTAGGTATGTGCTCATCCCAGTCCCTTTGGTGTCCGCTGACCACTTTTCTCAGGTGTTCTTCTAACGTGCGATTAAATCTTTCGACCATGCCGTCAGACTGTGGATGAAGTGGCGTAGTCCTTGTTTTTCGGATACCGTATAGCTCGCACATTTCCTGGAATATCGAAGATTCGAAATTTCTCCCCTGATCAGAATGTAATTCTAGCGGAACACCGTAGCGGCACACCCAGTTGTTTACAAACGTGTTTACGACAGTTTTAGCCTCTTGGTTTGGTATAGCGTATACCTCTGGCCATTTGCTAAAGTAGTCGATTACCACTAAGACGTAACGGTTTCCCGCCTCACTGATAGGAAAAGGTCCTGCTATATCCATCGCTATTCGCTCAAAGGGAGCACCTGAATTATACTGCTGCAGTGGTCCCCTACTTCTTCTTACTGGGCCCTTGGCTGCGATACATCGTCCACAGTTGGCTATCCAATCAGCAACCGATTGTTGACACCCAACCCAATAGAAACGTTGTTTAATCTTCTCTACGGTTTTCGTTACGCCAAGGTGACCACCGCTAGGACCATCATGAAACTCCTTTACTACCTCTTCGGTTTTAGAGGATGGCACCACAATTAAATTCGTTTTCGATTTACCATCAGCGCTTTCCCATTGGCGATAAAGGCATCCGCTAATTAACTGCAGACTATTCCACAGCGCCCAATATGATTTCATCAGTGGACTTTCCGCTGATATTTGGTTACGGGTTGGCCTTTTGTCTTCCTCCTTCGCCGAAATAATTTTCGCCAGTACGGGATCGTCCCTTTGTGCCGCTGACCAGTCGTCACTTGTCTCTATGCGTGTGAGTCGAACATCAACGACGCCTTCTTTTTCTTCAGCTTTTAGGCAATACTTGCATTCTGATCTGCAAGGTCTTCGGGAGAGTGCATCTGCATTTCCGTGCTTAGTACCTTTTCGATGCTCAATGCCGAAATCGTAGCTCTGGAGACGTTCAATCCAACGGGCTAGCTGCCCCTCTGGTTGTTTGAACTGTAGCAACCACCTGAGTGCGGAGTGGTCGGTTCTTATCTCGAAGTGTTGTCCGTACAGGTATTTATGGTAATGCTTTACACACTCTACCACTGCCAGAAGCTCTCGCCGTGTAACACAATAATTTTTTTCAGGCTTTGAGAGTGTTCGACTATAGTAGCCTATGACCTTTTCTGTACCGTTGACAACTTGTGAAAGAACACCGCCTATCCCGTAGCCACTCGCATCACTATCCAGCACAAATTTCTCTCCAGCAATTGGATAGGCCAGGACGGGTGCTACGCATAATAACTCCTTGAGCTTCTGAAATGCTTGTTCTTGTGCGTCAGCCCACAGAAACGGTCGTGACTTCTGCGTAAGCTCATGTAGACTGGCAGCGACACTGGCAAAATTTGGCACAAACCTCCTATAGTAGGTACAAAGGCCAAGAAAACTGCGTAACTCATGCAGATTGTTTGGGCGAGGCCAGTCCTTCACAGCTTTAATTTTATCTTCGTCAGTTGATATACCATTTTCTGCGACGCGATGGCCCAAATATTTAACCTCTTTTTGGAACAATGCACATTTCTTCGCACTCAATTTAAGTCCAGCCAATGATATCCGCTTGAGGACTTCTTCTAGATTCTTCAGGTGATCGTCAAAACTTTTACCCATGACAATAATGTCATCAAGATACACCAGGCATGTCTTCCAATGTAGTCCCCTCAATACACGCTCCATTAACCGTTCGAATGTGGCTGGGGCATTGCATAGCCCAAATGGCATTACGTTAAATTGCCACAGCCCATCACTTGCACTAAAAGCTGTTTTCTCCTTATCTTTGTCAGATATTTCAACTTGCCAATAACCACTTTGCAGGTCTAATGTGGAGAACCATTTCGTTCCAGCTAGCGTGTCTAGCGTGTCATCTATCCTTGGTAGCGGGTAACTGTCCTTCTTGGTTACATCATTCAGTTTTCTATAATCGACGCAGAATCTGGTGCTGCCATCTTTCTTTTTAACCAACACTACCGGGGAGCTCCAAGGGCTTGAAGAAGGTTCTATTACTCCACTCCGCTCCATTTCGCTGACAAGTTCTTTTACTTCATTGCGTTTTGCTAGAGGAATACTTCTGGGAGCTTGTTTTATTGGCCTTGCATCTCCTGTATTTATCTGATGTTTCACCAGTGATGTTCTTCCTTGCTGTTGTCCTTTCAAGGCGAAGATGGAGGCGTGCTTTCTAAGCAGTTTTCTTGCTTTATTTTTATCGGACGAGGATAACCCTTTAACCCATTTTTCTATGCACTCCGATAGCATCTCCTGCTCTTTGTTTGACATACAGACAGGACCCGATTCCTTTTCGCAATTTATTATTGCCTCAGCTGTAGCACACTGGCCCACTTCACAATTCGGCCTGACGACTTTTTCGCATGTGGAAAGGTTTAGTACTCTAACAGGGACTCTTCCGTTGTTACAGGTTCTCACGAGGGCTTTTGCTGTTATTAAGTCACTTTTTCTATCTGTTTGTTCTACCACCCACAACCGGTTGTCGACACAATCTCCCTCTATACGCGCCCATACTACACTTTCTGACTGTGGTGGTATTTTCTCTTGTTCTATAGCAAATAGCTTCCTTACAGGCGATTTATCTTCGTAACCAACATCTAGGGGTATCTCAATATTCTGCCAAATCATTGTCTTTTGTCCCATATGCAGACTAATTCCATGATTGATCATAAAGTCTGCACCGATGATTACTTCGTCCACAATATCGGCAACAATGAATACATGATTCACACTTATGTTGGCAATAGTTACTTTTACGTTTATTTTACCATAGACAGTAGCAGGCTCTCCAGTTGCTGTTCGTAGACTTACGCCATATAACGGTTCAATTGTTTTCTTGACTATATCAGGTCTGATAATGGATTGCGATGCTCCTGTGTCTATAGTAAAAATATGCCTTCGACCATTGATATACCCACAAGCAGTAAGGTTGCTATTTTTCTGTTGCATGACTGATATGGAGATTGTGGGGCCCTCGGTTATGGGAGCTAGCTCTTGCCCCGTAGTGCTAGCTCGTGTTAGTTTAACGGAGACTCGTTTGCTGTGGTGTTTACGCGTTTGCTGTTTCTAGGGGGTGAAACAGATCTAGCCCGCTTTCTTGATGCTTTACAATTTCGCTGAAAATGGCCGCTCTTACCGCAGTTATAGCATTTGACTCTGGCTGTACCTCGCTTTTCTTCTAACGCCTGTATAACTGCATTTTTTATTTCATCGACAATATTTCCGTCTTTTTCTGCGGTAATTTCGAGATTTCTCACCTTATGCATTTGCGGCTTAGAGAGTAGTTTTGCGGTCTCCTGTGTCAGCGCGTATGATACGGTTTCAGCAAAAGTAGACTTCTGTGTGCCAAATACTGCGTGCTTAATCTCGGGATCACGTATTCCACTCACAAACGTTTCTATTTTAAATTGATCTAAAAATGGATGGTTCTCGCCTGGATATGTCAGCTGCACCAACCGCTCGATTTCTGTTGCAAAATCTTGTAGCGATTCGTTGGCTTTCTGTACTCTACCTCGCAATTCCATTCGGTATATATCTCGTTTGTGCTCACCGCCATACTTGCGTTGTAGTGCAACCATTATCTCTTCGTAGTTTTCTCTGCAGCCAATAGGTATGCTTTCTAGAACTTGCGCTGCGTTACCTTTTAAGGCCAAAATCAACTCTAAGGCCTTTTCTTCATTGTTCCACGCATTTCTATTGGCAACTGTCTCGAACTGGAACTTGAAAACATTAAATGGTGCGCTACCGTCAAAAGTAGGGGCCTTTATTCTGTTCGACATTTCTGGAATTACTCGCACTGGTACCTCGTGACTTTGAAGACTATTAATTTTTGTTTCTAGATTTTTACATTTTTCGTCAACATCTTGGACTTTCTTATTAAAGTCACTTGCTTGCGCAACCATGCCATCTTCAAGGTGAGATAGTTTCTTATCGATTTTAATGACTTCCTTTACTATGCCCTCTACTCTGTTGTTTACAGCTTCAGAAATTTCTTGAAGTTTAAACTCCATAGTTTTAGAAGATTCCTGAACTTCATGAAACTTCATCTCTATTTTTTCATTATTAATTCTAAAAGTTTCCTGAACTCCCTGGAAATTCATTCTAGAAGTTTCCTGAGCTTCTTGGAATTTCTTTTCTATTTTTTCATTGTTTACTCTAGAAGTTTCCTGAACTTCTTGGAATTTCCTTTCTATTTTTTCATTAATAACTCTAGAAGTTTCCTGAGCTTCTCGGAAATTCATTCTAGAAGTTTCCTGAGCTTCTTGGAATTTCTTTTCTATTTTTTCATTGTTTACTCTAGAAGTTTCCTGAACTTCTTGGAATTTCCTTTCTATTTTTTCATTAATAACTCTAGAAGTTTCCTGAGCTTCTCGGAAATTCATTTTAGAAGTTTCTTGAACTTCCTGGAACTTCATTTCCATTTTTTCCATCATAGCAGCAAGCATTGTGCCTATATCGACATTGTTTGTTGTTGTACAGGTAACAACCTCCAGTTCTTCCTTTTCGTCAAACTCATAAACATCAATGTCGATATTACGCCGCTTAAATTCCTCAATCAGCCTCTTTTGCAACTCTGCCTTATTACCTGCTGTAGGTAATGTCAGCTTGCTCAACTCTCTCTTGAGCTGCTCGACTTTAAGTTCCTCGAATTTCATGTTTATTAAAATGCAATTCCGCTTCTGACACCAATTGTTACGTTTATACCTTTTATAAACGTTGGTTTATTTCCTTTAAATAAACCGGGATTCTTTTTATTGCCAAAGTAATAATAAACACTTGAAATTTTATTTTAACAGTACAAAACTTTATTTATTTAAAAACACTTATTTACAATCTTCTTTAAAAACACTTAAAGTTATTCACTTTTATTATTTAGCACTTTTGAATGTTCACTTATTCAACTCAACTGTTAAACTTAAACTGCTTGCGGCATTCGTGTTACTCGACTATTTATAGTGGTTGGTAATACGCTGTAATGTTCCACAAGATTCGATAACACCCTAGAACTTTCTAGCGAATGGCCGTTACATTTAAATAACTTCTTAGCACAGACAACAACCGCCAATCATGTTACATACCCAGAAAACATTGACATACCCAGTCAACATTTAACTCCGTAACAATATTAAAGTGACTTGTTAATCCAGCGGTAAATACACTTAAAAAAGAATACCAATATCCTGCGAGATAAACAAAGAGTTTCTAGGGAAAAAACATTTGTGATACTTGAAAAATAGTCACTGCAGGCAATAATGACTGATAAATTTTTAAACTTGGAAAAAGCACTAAAATTGTAAGTGGGTTGTGAGAACTTACATTTTAGTTCGGCATTGACTGGACTTATATTTAATAGCAAGTTTTAAGATTTAAATACTTATTGTAAATTAACTGAAATGAAGATTCATTAAAAAAACTTCATTTAATTAAATTTTGCCTGTTTGTATTGGTGATGCTTACATCTAATAAATTTTCCTTATAGTGTGGATATTGTAGTAAACAGTATTTAAGCGTGATGAAAATCAAAAGCGGTTTTAATTTCCGAAATTTTGCGTAACCGAAATTCATTTAAATTTCGACATGGGCTATCATTCTCCTCGACCTTGCCCAAACTATTTACAGTTGTATGTCTACTTCTTTGCTGCATTTCAAATGGTAAAATGAATTGAACAAAAATGAGACGAAGCACATTAACCAGAGAATCTAGCGGGAATTAAGCCCATGAAACACAGGCTGGTAGAGTTTCGCACTTCCTGTAACACCAGTAAAATTTCCGGTTAGTCTGATTTATCTTATATAATTTCATTTCATTTTTTTGACTTTTTATACACTCTAGCCTTACTTCTGTTTCTGACTTTTCTATCTTTCTTTAGAGCTTACCCGATGGTACCGTGTAAACAAGCCGTTTTAAGCTACCTAGTTTCCTACTTAAGCTGAAAAAAAATTTTGTGCATAAAAAGTGACAGCAGCCCACTGTTATATGTATACAATCAGATATTTTAAAATCAAAAATAAAAATGTAACAACATTGAATACTTTTCTTCTCAACTAGCTTAATGTCAATGTCATTGCATTGTAAAGAATAACAATAATGTTATTTTAAACCTAAGGGTGACCAGATTGAAAATATATTAGGAATTAAAAAACTTATTTTTTTGCTTTATGCCTCCTAAGTGCCACTATGTTAAATATTTACCTACGTAAAAGCTAAGAGTAGCTTAATATTTTTTATAAACCATTGCTCACCCTTAATCATTATATTATTTACTCTTCACAGCAAATGCAAAATGTCAGTAGAAGCTAAATTGTTAATGCTACTGATGGTGTAAACTTAACTAAAAGCATGAAATTGACTGAGTGGGTAATTATTTGTCTACTAAAGGTTTTATACTTGTTCAGGTGTCTGTTAACAAGACTTTTGTTCTTATTTTGTTTTTGATTTTCTTTAGTTCGTTTTTAATTACAAAGAGAATAGATGGTAAATTAAAACATTTACCAAAGGACGTAGATACATATATATTTTTGTTTTATTATCAGGAAGGATAAATATATTGATTTTATATCTACGTCGGACAAAGAATTGGAAATAAATGAAATTTGAATGTGGATTAAAAACTAAGTTCTGAAAAGAAAAAATTAATATAAAAATATGAAATTTTTTCTGGAGATAATAAGCTAAATTAAAGGAATTTACCTTATGAAATTACTTGAAACAAAGTTTTAAAAAAATGTCAAAAAAATATAGAAAATAACCAAAATAATGCATTTGTATAAAATGTTCGAGGAAAACCTAAAAAAATGGTGGCAAAGATTTTTATACCATTCATAGGGATATATGTACGTCAGTTTGTTTTTATATTTGAAATTTCTACGATATTATTTTAAGACCCAATTAGTATTGTCAGTCTGTATCCTTACACAGGGTGAAGTCAATTTAGTCATGTACGTATGTCGATCGATTAATACCAATTCCCCGCAGTCAAGTTCTGGTGTCAAGGTTTAAAAAATATGCCAAGGCAACAAGGCTGTTAAAATTAGCAAGCTCAATTTACTATGGGTCGAGATATAATAAAAAACAAAAAAACTCTTTTCCATGTAAATGATGCCACTATTTCCATAAAACTTGGAACAAATATTTTCAGCGAAAAAAAAATGGGAGAAAATTTTTCTTTAAATAGGGCAAGAAAATTATTAGCCCTTCTACAATTTTACAAATACTTTTTTCAAAATATAGATATTTTAGAACAATTTCTTTGCAGTTAGTTTTAAGTCGATGGCCTTAAAGTAAATGGGAAGTCAACAGCTGCTCAGTTTTCAAGACACATCGTATTGAAAATTTCATAAAACTGTTTTATTTGTAAGGGGACTACCGATTCTTTTGTTTCTATCTAGTCATTCTCTTTAAAGTGATTTGTAGTGAATGTAAAATTGATAGCCGTTAAAGGTTTTGAAATATAGCCTTTCAAAAATTTAAATAAAATGGATTCTTAAATATGGCAGTTACTGCTTTCCCTGCTCATAATATAATAGTTTATTCCAAGATGCAGATATCAGCCAGCAAAACCTTTGCTTACTTGGTAAGTTAGGAAATAATTTTAGAGATGAGCAAGCCCCGAAATTCACGACCTCTGCATATAATTTTTCTTACAAAAAACAATCAAGTAACTGGTTTCCAATTATTCATTAAACAAAATAAATTAAAAGTTAAGGTGTTTAAACCAAAAAGCATTTTTAAAAGCCTCTTCCATTATCCTCTTTTTGGATATATACAAGCAATAGTAATTATTTACGCCCTTAGTAAAAGGAAGTTTTTTTGTCGTGCTACGATCTCAATTGCTTGTTACCTATGAAGTAATAACAGCTTATTATTCAAATTCAAAAAAAAAATTTTTGCTGAATATAGTTCAAATGCTTTGTAATGAATTTGAAGTGGAAAGAAACTATGATTTTCGAGATATGGCGTATGGAAATTTCGAAGAATTGTTTTCTTATGTCTCGCTCAGTAGTTAACTGATTTTACTGATTTTTAAAGACAATTATTTGAGCGATATTTTTGAAAGTGTGACACCAACATTCTTTTAAATAAAAGTGTTGATATTTTAAAGTTCTCTTAGCTCCAGGCTTCACAAACATATTTAAGGAAACATTTTATATAGACACAAATTTGATCATTAAACCAAAATAATGATAAGTTTAACAAATTACTTTTACCACAGGTGTGAAAAATAAAACAACTTTCCAAAGAAATGCGTTCCGTTTGTTTTTTAATGAAAAAAGTAAAGACAAACAAACAAATCGTATTAAAATAATTACATAACTTACATAAATTCAAACACAAAATAAATTAAAACATTAAATAAATTAATACTAAACAAAGGCATGAAAAATGGGATAAAAAAGAAAGTAAAACTAAAAACAGCAACAGATAAAGTAAAACAAAGCAAACAAAGCAAGACGTTATACAAAAAAACAACACCCAGAGAGCGACAAACACTTACTTACAATTACAACAGTTACACACTGACACATACAAATATTTAAGAAAAACAAACAGTTTTGACACAAAAAGAAATACCAAAATTACAGAACAAAAACCACAATACAAACGTACAAAACGAAACAAATAATAGAAGTGAATGAACAATTTACAGTGTAGTCACAAAACATGGACAGCTTAACAGCAGGGGCAATAAAATGTACTTTAATTAAATACATAAGGACCTTTATGTAGTCTTTTTTCTCTGCTTAATCTTTTAATGTTTTCCTTTATTAAATAAACCGCACAACGCTTTGCTATTAACTGTCTTATGGTGCAGGTAATAAAGCCACTGTCCATTAGACAATTTTAAACTACAATTAATTACCTTCTCTTGTTTTTACGAAAAAAATACATAAAAATACAAAAAATTGGCCAATTGATTTATAACTGTTATATACTAGAAAAGACAGGGCCGTTTAAAATTTGGTCAACCTAAAACTTTTAGCTCCTTTGTGCTTAGCTTTTTATATATCAGTTTGTCATTCCATTTGTAATTTCTTTAGTATCTACTTGCGACCCCATAAGGTATATATATTATGGATCCTTACAAATAGGGAAGCCGATATAGCAATGTTTATCTGTCCATCTGTTGAAATCAAGTTTACGGAGTCAAAAAAAGTAACACGAACAACAAAAATAAATGATAATATAAATAAGAATTTAGACAAACAAAATCCAATGTCTCTGTAGTCTAGTGGTAAGAGTCTCAGCCTGAAAATCTCATAGTCAATTCTTGACTCGGTAAAAATTTATTTTGCAATTCTTTTTCTTCTTTTTTATTTTTAAGTGTTTGTTTTTGATATTTTTTTATTTTCTGTTTTTATACCCTTCACATAGTGATAGGGTATATATCACTTTGTCATTCCGTTTGTAATTTCTTTATTATTCATTTGCGACCCCATAAAGTATATATATTCTAGATCCTTATAGATAGGGAAGCCGATTTAGCGATGTCCGTCTGTCCGTCTGCTGAAATCAAGTTTCCGGAGTCAAATAAATAGATACAGACCAGTTAATGGTGTCAAACTATTAGAAATATCCTGGAGACAATCGCTATTTTAAATCAGCAAAATCGGTTTACTATTGACCGAGATATAAGCGAAAACCCAGATTAACCCATTTTTTTTAGGACAAAATCTGTGCATATATCCCTATATATCTCAGTAAGTATAGTAACTCTTGCCACAAAACTTGGCACGGATACTCCTAAAGAAGGGACCTAAATAACATAAAAAGTTTTTTCAGATTGGACAAGGGGAAGGGGTATTTTTCCTACAGTTGTACAAATTTGGTGAAATATATTATGCGCTATATCTCGTAAACTACAACAGCTATCGACTTAAAATGTTCTACAAAAAATAATTGTACGCAAAGACCTACACTGTCAATAAAAAATTTTTTAAGTATGGGCAAAAGAAAGGGTAGCTCCCATACAAATCGACAATTATTATAAAATATTCGATACGTTATATCTCGGAAACTATAAAAGATATTGAAATGAAATGTTCTACAAAAAGTAATTGGGCAAAAATGTCTACACTTTAAAGAAAAAATTTTTTGAGTGGGGGCAAAAAAAGGGGTAGCTCCCATACAAATCGACAATTATTATTAAATTATCGATACGCTATATCTCGGAAACTATAAAAGATATCGAAACGAAATGGTCTACCAAAAGTAGTTGGGCAAGAATGCCTACGCTTTAAAGAAAAAATTTTTTTAATGGAAGCAAAAAAAGGGGTAGCTCCCATACAAATCGACAATTATTATTAAATATTCGATACGCTATATCTCGGAAACTATAAAATATATCGAAATGAAATGTTCTACAAAAAGTAATTGGGCACGAATGCCTACACTTAAAAGAAAAAATTTTTTGAGTGGGAGCAAAAAAAGGGGTAGCTTCCATACAAATCGACAATTATCATTAAATATTCGATACGCTATATCTCGGAAACTATAACAGATATCGCAATGAAATTTTCTACAAAAAGTAATTGGGCGAAAATGCCTACGCTTTAAAGAAAAAATTTTTTGAGTGGGGGCAAAAAAAAGGGGTAGCTCCCATACAAATCGACAATTATTATAAAATTATCGATACGCTATATCTCGGAAACTATAAAAGATATCGAAATGAAATGTTCTACAAAAAGTAATTGGGCACGAATGCCTACGCTTTAAAGAAAAAAGTTTTTGAGTGGGGGCAAAAAAAGGGGTAGCTCCCATACAAATCGACAATTATTATAAAATATTCGATACGCTATATCTCGGAAACTATAACAGATATCGCAATGAAATTTTCTACAAAAATAATTGGGCAAAAATGCCTACGCTTTAAAGAAAAAATTTTTTGAGTGGGGGCAAAAAAAAGGGGTAGCTCCCATACAAATCGACAATTATTATAAAATTATCGATACGCTATATCTCGGAAACTATAAAAGATATCGAAATGAAATGTTCTACAAAAAGTAATTGGGCACGAATGCCTACGCTTTAAAGAAAAAAGTTTTTGAGTGGGGGCAAAAAAAGGGGTAGCTCCCATATAAATCGACAATTATTATAAAATATTCGATACGCTATATCTCGGAAACTATAACAGATATCGCAATGAAATTTTCTACAAAAATAATTGGGCAAAAATGCCTACGCTTTAAAGAAAAAATTTTTTGAGTGGGGGCAAAAAAAGGGGTAGCTCCCATACAAATCGACAATTATTATTAAATATTCGATACGCTATATCTCGGAAACTATAAAAGATATCGAAATGTCATGTTCAACAAAAAGTAACTGGGCAAGAATGCCTACGCTTTAAAGAAAAAAGTTTTTGAGTGGGGGCAAAAAAAGGGGTAGCTCCCATATAAATCGACAATTATTATAAAATATTCGATACGCTATATCTCGGAAACTATAACAGATATCGCAATGAAATTTTCTACAAAAAGTAATTGGGCGAAAATGCCTACGCTTTAAAGAAAAAATTTTTTGAGTGGGGGCAAAAAAAGGGGTAGCTCCCATACAAATCGACAATTATTATTAAATATTCGATACGCTATATCTCGGAAACTATAAAAGATATCAAAATGAAATGTTCAACAAAAAGTAACTGGGCAAGATTGCCTACGCTTTAAAGAAAAAATTTTTTGAGTGGGGGCAAAAAAAGGGGTAGCTCCCATACAAATCGACAATTATTATTAAATTATCGATACGCTATATCTCGGAAACTATAAAAGATATCGAAATAAAATGTTCTACAAAAAGTAACTGGGCAAGAATGCCTACGCTTTAAAGAAACCATTTTTTGAGTGGGAGCAAAAAAAGGGGTAGCTCCCATACAAATCGACAACTATTATTAAATATTCGATACGCTATATCTCGAAAACTATAAAAGATATCGAAATGAAATGTTCCACAAAAAGTAATTGGACACGAATGCCTACACTTAAAAGAAAAAATTTTTTGAGCGGGAGCAAAAAAAGGGGTAGCTCCCATACAAATCGACAATTATTATAAAATATTCGATACGCTATATCTCGGAAACTATAAAAGATATCGAAATGATATGTTCAACAAAAAGTAATTGGGCGAAAATGCCTACGCTATAAAGAAAAATTTTTTTTAGTGGGGGCAAAAAAAGGGGTAGCTCCCATACAAATCGACAATTATTATTAAATATTCGATACGCTATATCTCGAAAACTATAAAAGATATCGAAATGAAATGTTCAACAAAAAGTAATTGGGCGAGAATGCCTACGCTTTAAAGAAACATTTTTTTGAGTGGGAGCAAAAAAAGGGGTAGCTCCCATACAAATCGACAACTATTATTAAATATTCGATACGCTATATCTCGAAAACTATAAAAGATATCGAAATGAAATGTTCAACAAAAAGTAATTGGGCGAGAATGCCTACGCTTTAAAGAAAAAATTTTTTGAGTGGGGGCAAAAAAAGGGGTAGCTCCCATACAAATCGACAATTATTATAAAATTATCGATA
Source organism: Melanophora roralis (assembly GCA_963583895.1). Taxonomy (NCBI): domain Eukaryota; kingdom Metazoa; phylum Arthropoda; class Insecta; order Diptera; family Rhinophoridae; genus Melanophora; species Melanophora roralis. The sequence goes on from OY757188.1 coordinate 67,909,609, forward strand.
CGCTATATCTCGGAAACTATAAAAGATATCGAAATAAAATGTTCTACAAAAAGTAACTGGGCAAGAATGCCTACGCTTTAAAGAAAAAAGTTTTTGAGTGGGGGCAAAAAAAGGGGTGACTCCCATATAAATCGACAATTATTATAAAATATTCGATACGCTATATCTCGGAAGCTATAAAAGATATCGAAATGAAATGTTCAACAAAAAGTAATTGGGCGAGAATGCCTACGCTTTAAAGAAAAAATTTTTTTAGTGGGGACAAAAAAAGGGGTAGCTCCCATACAAATTAACAATTTTTATGAAATATTCGATACGCTATATCCGGAAAACTATTACAGCTATCGACTTCGAATATTCTACAGAAAGTAATAATCAAATAATTCATACATTTTGGAAAAAAAGTTGGAGAAGAGCAGCGGGACTAGAACATTTAATAAGTTTTATTAACCTTTAAATATGGATAATGTCGAAAACTTTTAAAACTTTCGACCTCAAATCTTCTTCATCTATTTCTATTATTCATATGAACGTTAAAATTTTGTTATTTTTTCTATGGGCTTTAAAACTCGCACAAGGTTTTTTATTATATTATTTGCAGTACAAAATTACTCGGCTGGGTATATTGAAAGACCAATGTGAAGGGTATATAAGATTCGGCACAGCCGAATATAGCGCTCTTACTTGTTTTGTTTTGCCTTTGCTTATGATTGCTAACGCGTGTTGAGTTGTCCTTATTTGACTTGAGGTTAAATAAAAGTAATATTTACACTTTAAAAAGCAGAGTGGTTTGTTGGTTGAATGGATAGAGCGCCCGCCTTGCTTTTATAAGGCCGCAGGTTCAAATCGATGCTGAGGCTAGTTATGTATGTAAGTAATAAAAACTAATCAAACTAGGTTTCTTTGTATGTAAAAAATTAAATAAAATGTTAACATAAAATTATACATATGTGATAAAAAAATTAAATAATTACCTATTATAAATAAATATAAAATAATAATTAATATATATATAAAATTAAATTATTAAAAAAATTTTTTTTTTATTTTCTTAAAATTTAACTAAAAATTTTAATTGAATCAATTAAAAAGTTGATTGATAATTTTGTTCCATTTCAATTAAATTTTTTTAAATTAATACTGTCAATTTGTTTGCAGGTTGAGAATCAATTTGTATTGTAATTGGGTTTACGAATTTCTTGATTGAAATCCATTTTTTATTTTTTCTGTGTATGAAGAGTGCATTATAACTGATTCTGTGGCGGCGAAAAAAGAAGTGATACTTAGTTGTATAGACAAATCGGACAGGCCACTTACCACCTGTCATTTGAACCAGGTCGGCCCAATAGAAAACACAAAAAAGTTATATTAGCACAAGTTCGTGATTGCCGACGCTTTTTGTAAATTCGTTTAACTTTATCCAACGAAGGGTACCTCAGCAAATAAATAGTAGATAAACTGCAAAAGCAAGCAGCTATTTTTGGAAATCCAGTTATTACTGATAGTGATAGAAACACAGCCTTTACGTCGAAGTTCGAGGAATTCTGCAAAAAAAGGATATTTAATACTTTCTAAATACTACCGGAGAACCAAAAGGAAACGGTCAAGTCGAGAGAGTTCATTGAGTGGTCGAGCGTCGAGCAGTCGAGCAACTGGTACTAATATGTACATTGAGTATAACAAAACCCCTTCAAAAAGCACGCAAAATACTCCATTTAAAATTTTAACAGGTTAATATATGAGAACAAAAAGAGACCTTAAGATAAAAAAAATTAAAAGAGCAGACAATTGAAAAATTGCAGAATGAGCAGGATCAAGTTCGTCAGAATGCCAGGAAAAACGTACTAAAAATTCAAACAGAAAACAAAAAAACTTAAGACGGTAAGGGGTAGCTGCCAAAGAATATTATCTTAGTGAACGCACAGAGTATGTTTGGCGAATGTGAGGGACTAAAAAAATAACAACCGTGGATGAATTTATACAGAATGGCCAGGGCATACATGGTTACTGACTCAATAAAATGAAATTTACTAAAATATCTAAACTAGTTTTTGTTATTTGCCGGAGCGGATTCCTTAATTTAATTGCAGAATTAGGTGTCAGACACAAATATACGTTTAAAAAGAACTTAACCGAGGAAGATCGAAAAATACTCTTTGTCAGATCCCCCATACATCAGGTTCAAAATTGCGCGATTATCACTGCCCCCAATATACTTCTGAAATGAGGCCAAGAGTAAAATCGACTAGGTTAGCTGTCATAGAAGTGAATTTGTAAGGAAACCCCTGATGAAAATGGTAAGAACATCATGGAACAGCTAATTAAATCTTACGGGGAGAGTTTCCCTCTCCGAGCAAAAAGATTTGCCTTATACAAAACCTGGATAATAGATGATATCCATAATACTGGAAAAGATGTCCGTAAACCTTTTACCGAGCACGCCATCTAAAGAATTTTTCTGCAGGTTCACAGCAAAAATTACTTATCAAACGTTATAAGGTTTTTATCCAAAACTCATATCCAGACCAAGACCCGGACTGACGTTACGGAAAAAAACAGTTGAGACTATAAAATAATCTCTATAATTCCTGATAAACTTCCTCATTGAGAACTGAGTCAGAATGGAGATGTACATCAAAATAGACCAATCATTATGAATGAAATCTTAAAAGTGGTGATAAGAAGACTTTTTGCAGTTAAGGTAGCATGATCGCACGGCATTTTACCAGCTCTGCAACAGAATGAGGTCGATTTGAAATCTTCCAATTTGCAAGGTATTTTTAATGTTTTTTCTGAGAATCATATTTACTCCTTGCAAACGGTGGAACGCCAGAGTGATGCTTATACCAAAAACCGGAAAGGGGAGTCCCCCTTTTCTTTTTTGGCCCAGTTGCTGAACCCCTTTTTTGCTCAAAATCATGGATCGTATAGTGGAAAATATGGCTCAAAACAAGGTATCATACGACAGACTTAGATATAGACAACAAAGTTACATTTAAAGAAGATATGTAAAAACACCTACAAAAGAGGTCTTACGTTCATTCTTTTGCTTCTTATGTGGGTTAGACTTGGCTAAACGGATAAAGCGTTTTTACTCCTGAGGGGTTAAGTGACAAATCAGCCTTAAAAAAAGGTAGAAAATACGTTAAATATTGTTCACAACTAGATAAGCCTAGGGACTGAATATAGGGGACTGAAAACGACATTATAACTAAGGGGGTCAATTAACTAAGAGGTATCTTTTACCGGAAGTTGAATTGGGATGACCTTGAAGAAAGGGCAATTCATCGATTTTGGATGCTTTGTAGAAGAAGTAAAGTCTTAAAATGGGGCTTAGACCAAAGCGTATGTTTCAGTAACATGGTTGACATCAATTGACAGAAAGTGCAAAATTTAAGTCCTACAAAAGGTCAAACGTGCATGCTGCCTCGGGATAAGCGGAACAAATAACATAAATCCGCGTATGCTATCAGGCGACTTTTCAGCGAAACGCCTACGCGCGGCAGGGAGTAGATTGGTCACACATATTGGAGACACTAGGGGATTATGCGAAACAGTGGAGTTGTCTGACCATAAAACTGCAGTAAAGATAAAGGCTTACTAAACTGATACCTATATGGCAGTCCTGGCTGGACGGAACTTCGGGGCAGATGCCCCGTTAGACGTGCGGTGTAACGGATGGATCTAGGGCGGCGGAAAGGACGTTTTGAGCGTCCTTGTGGGAAACCTAAAGTCCGAGATCTACTTCCACCTCTTAGACAATAACACTGATCAACAAGCGGTAATGCGGTTGCATTTCCAATCACCAATTTGGCTTAAGATGATAGCATTTGACCACTAAGTAAACTTCATGATTGGCAACGGTTATAAAAAATTTTTTGAGCAGAATAAACATTGATAAAAATTCAAAATTGATGTCAGGATTTTTAAAATTATGGCATGGTTAACAGGCTATCTTAACTAAAGCTGAACTTGTTAGTAAATTTTCAAAACCTTTTACATAGAAAAACTCTTAGCCGGCTGAAAGTGTATAACCAAGGCCCACTTAATTTATCCTCCACCAACAATGGCTCTCGTACCCCATCTTACTTTGATTAAATAAATGCTACCCTCTCCGAGAAAAGCGACATATTGTGTGACAATTTAGTTTTGAGAAAAACGCATTTAAAGTTTCATAACGCATTATCACTGTGAACACACCTTCAGCTGGGAGATGCGATTTGGTATTGTTTGATAGGGAAATCTATCTCATTTCATCTTATTCTATACCCTTTTAAGTATCAGAATTCACTTATAAGTCCAAGCCCGTTTTTTGACACACTAGGCTCCTTTTTTTTGGAGAGGGTCACATATAGAAAAAAATTAAACAAAGAAGGGAATTTACGGAAAAAAAAAATTCTTCACTGCCTAAAAGCTATAATACGTATTTGTAAGATGTACATAATATAATTTCTGTGTTTTTCTATAACCTTAACGATTTAAATTTTACTCGTATTTACTTTAAAATTGGATTTTATTTTCGCAATCAAAAACTTTACTTCGTTATAAACAAAGCTGAAAACCAACAGCAGTAGAGCTTAGATATTTTTTTTAATTTTTCAAAAACCTTTTTTGTTTTAAAAAAATTTTTTTACGTAAAAAGGCTTAAAACAAAGACTATATACTTATAAAGATATTGCACTACCATATACTGCTTTATGACTGCTAAATTGATGTGGATTTATTAGAAAATGGATTTATTAAAATAGAGAGAGAGAGAGTTAATAAAAATGGCGATAGAAATAACAAAAAGAAAATAAGCTCTCAGCAAAACAATTTGTGGGTGTATGTACGTGTGTAAATATTGCCAAAGAATGTATCGTCACAGAAAATGCGAAACGCCTAATCTAAAATAACATATAAAATTTACTTTTTTTTATTAAGTTTGGTCCGTGAAGTCAAAATATGTACATCATCTCGCAAAATTATTTTTTCCAGCAGAAATTAATTTGTTAATTCTGGTTAACTTATATTAAAAATTTTTTTGTGTTTATTCTCAACATATTTTTTATTTAAACAAGTTTTTTTCTTCTCCTGTAAAAGTTTTAACATGTAAGCGAAGGCATTTTGCATGTTCTATGACGATATACTTACATACAAAAACTGATGAAAAGAGAAGACGAAAAGTAAAGGCAAAAAAATGGCCACCAAATTTTAAGAATTGAAACCAAGTCATATCGATACAAGGTGGCCGCAAAAAAAATAAGAGAGTTGTCTTTTAAACATTATTTTTTTTTATATCGAGCTTGATACTAAAGTTGAAAAATAATTTCAATTATAGTTTTAAACTCCATATAAAAAATAAAGAGAACGACTCCCTTATTGTTTTTGCGGCCACCTTGTATCGATATGACTTGAATAAAAACAAAAACATAAGTACATCGTACACGTCCATGCAAACATTAATACATTTCGGTGTACATATACACATTGTTATTCTTTTTGTTTGTTTTTATATTTGAATTAAGGCAAAAAAAGTTGTTTCAATACAGATTTTGTTCAAAAAGCCGTGGAAATAGCGAATAAATTTCAATGCGTTGTTATAGGGCAACAATACGTATTTTGTTGTTGTATAAATAAAACCAAGTCGATTCGCAACGAATAAAAATTCCATTATTATTAAAATGAAAATAACTGAAGCAAGAAATAGATTTTCTGAAAACTTTAAATTCATTACTTTAAGTAGAGAGTAGTAAAATACCGCCCTAAATATAATTATTGTTCGTGTACTTTGATTTATTGAATTTATTGAATTTAAAAACAAAAAATCTTTAAGGATAATTTTACTTATTTAAAGTTTTTAGTTTTAAATTTTTGATTCTACATTTATACTCGTATAGAAAAAATATAACTTTGTTAAATTTTCATTACAGTTTATCAGGCGAATTGGTTTAATTTAATTGTGATAAGATTTTTATTGAAAAACTTATTTTTTTAATTAAAATTTTTTGTTGGTTTAATTTGCGCAGAATATCTTTTGTTTTCAGATCGTTTTATTTTTTTATATGTACAGGTACATATTTGCAATTTTATTGTGACAGGTGTGGCTATTTAACTCACATTGTGTTTATTTCAGTGCAAACATCAAGTTCTAAGTTGAAAAAAAAACTGTAATTTTAAATGTAGCCTTACAAATTTTAGTTTTTAAAAATTTTTGTTTAAAAAAACAAACTTTTTTTATTAAAACTTATATATACTGATAAAAAATATTTTTTGACTTATAAATAACAAATGTCAATTTTTTATTAAAAAAATAAAGCGTGTATGGGAATGAATACTAGATAATGTACTTTCCCTATTTTGAACTATTTTTTTGAATATTAAATATTTTATACGACAAAACAAACCACTTTTTAATATGAAAATAAAAAAATAAGCAAATATATAAATAGAACAAGGGCGCTATATTTTGCTGTGCCGAATCTTACATATTTACACTTAACATTGGTCTTTTCATATACCTAGCTATCTGATCTAGCTGATTTATTTCATACTGCGAATATTGTAATTAAAAAAGTTTTTTGTGCCGGGTTTGAGGTCGATAGCTGTCCTAGTTTTTGAAATAGAAAACCTTACAAAATTTTAACGTTTGTACTATGTACAATAGAAATACCATATTTTGTATAAAAAGCAGAACATTTGAAGTTTTCTAGATATAGCGTATCGAAAATTTTACAAAAACTGTAAATTTGTATGAGGGCTACCCCTTCCCCTGCTCCGTTTCAATATTTTTTTTCATTATTGTAAAATTACTTTTTATAAAACATTTTAATTCTATTGCTATTATGTTTCTCAGATTTAGCGCTTTAAATATTGCAATTTAAGGGAAAATATAAATTCCCCTGCTCCTATCTGAAAAATGATTTCCCCTAATTCAGGTCCCTATCTTTAAAGTACCCGTGCTTAGTTTTGTGGCAAGAGTGGCTGAATTTATTGAGATATATACATTATTTTGCCCTAAAAATGGATTTGGGGTTTCGACTAAATCTCGATCATGAGACCGAATATGCTGACTCAGATAGCGATTGACACAGGGATATTTCTGATTGTTTGATGCCAAACGTTTTATGTGCGCCACTATTTGGATCCGGAAACATGATTTTTACAGTCACGCTGATGATTTTTTTTAAACTGAAGACAAAAGTTTTTTGTCAAAAAAAATTATAAAAATTAAAGTTTAAAAAATAAATAACTTGAGGTTTTATGTATGCAATTAATAATTTAAAACTTCTAAGAAATGTTAGAAGGCGCTTTATTTGTATAGCTCTCTACACATCAAAATAAGGGTATTTTAATTCAACTCGAATCGACATGATTTCATTTCTACAGCAATAAAATATGTACGTATTTGTACCCTACAACTAGATTATCAACAACTTTCGCTACCGCGTTTGTTTTTGAACATGAACTGCTTTTAAACAATACTTCTTTGGCAAATTTTAAACAAAACCATCAATTTGCTTAAAAGAAGGTGTCTTTTTTTTTGAATATACATAGAGGCATACATATGCACGTATGAATGAACGTAAAATCAAAAAGCAGCAAAATAAAAAAATAAACATGGAAAACAATGTTTATATTGTACGTATGTACATACATCCATATGTATATGTTGGTATGTATGTACATGCACCATTAATATTTTTTTTGGCTGTTATTGTTCTTAAAATTTGGCGTAAATTTTTTGTGATCTTTTTTTTTGTTTTCTGTCTTCTCTCAAATTAAGAGAGTGTTTTTCCTTTCCCTTTGCCTTTACCGTAACCGCCCATTGCAAACTTAAAATTTCTGTTTATGGAGTTTGTTCCAAGTGAACCATCTTTATAGTCTATAGTCTTTGCTTAAAACTTTTCTCATGCATTAAAATATAAATATTTTAGAACCAAATAAAAAGATTGTATGATGTTGAATCAAAAAGTTTTGATGACTTCAGCAGCAATAACTTTATTATTTGTTTTAGAACTTTATACAAAAATCAATTGACTGTTAGGTGGGTGTACTTTTTACTCCTGAACATATTTACGTATGTGTATATGCATGTGTGCATATACCTTTTAACGTGCGTAGATATATTTAACTCAACCAGTTTATCGGAAACTAAGCAGCATCTCCAAAATAAGTTGTTTACTATAAAAAAGTTTTTGAATCTTTAAGCATCATCAATATTGATTTCAAAATAATTTAAAAAATAAGAAGCTTTGACATTAGCCTTTTTGCAAATTTAATTTAAAATAAAAAAGGTTTTAAAAGCAAATCTTGCAAAAAAAACCTATTAAATATATTTAAATTTATTGTTGACCTAAGTAAGTTAGTATTTTTATCAGGAACTTTAATAATAATTATTTGCGAACTTGAAAGAAAAAGCATTAAGGAAAAAACATCCGTAAGCCAAGTGAAGTAACTCCATTTTGACGGTGTTAAACTAGATTTTTTGAAAATCCAAAATTTTATAGTTAATCCTGCCAAAAAGATAAATAAGAATCAAAATATAAATATAATTTTCTGCTTATTTATATTTTTTTGTTGAACTAATTGTTTCCAATACAATTTTTTTGCTTTTTATTCTTGCTTAAGTTCATTATACAGTTTATTTTTTTTATTAGAAGAAAAAATCGGTTTTTTGTAAAGCTATTATTTTCAGTTGTGTTTTATTATAATTCAAAATCAACTGAAGGTATGTTTTTTATTTATTAATTAGTCGTGTATTGGTTGTCAAATTAATAAAAATTTGAAAAAATTTTTAGGGAAATATTTTGTGTAAAAGAAATTTGGTAAATATTTACATTCTACATATTTACATATAAAACATATGTACATACTAAAAAATTTTTAATACAAATTTTTATCTTATTAGAGAATTCTAGTTTAGTTATCTCTTAAGATGATATGTGTGTTTGTTTCTCTGTGCGGCAGAAGCCTAATTTCTCAAATGGCAGTCTGACATTTGCCTAAATTGCCATTTTTGGAAGTAAGTTCGTATACTTACAATATATGTACATACATTGAAATTTTCACATATAAATGAAATGTAAGCGGCCTTTTGATTTTTCATACATAATATTTCGAGTGTATGCATTCACAAACGTACATAAGAGAAGATAATGTCCGCTATTACACTGACTACCTGCAACTGCTTTTTAAACTGTCACATTTAAGAAGATTCATCGAGAAAATGTACAAACAAGTCACACATAAGAACCGCAACTTCTAAAGAAACAAAATACTGTAAATCAATATTGATGAACACAACTTTTTCTTAAGCATTTTTAATGCTGATGATGATATATTAAATGTACATCAGTATTGCCAAAAACAAATATTAAATATATATATATTTAGCAATGGCATAAAAAATAACAGTTATATACTTGGGAAAAAAAGTTGAAAGCCAAATACTTAAAATTTTGTTATCAAAGTGTTTTTAAAAGTTTTTATTTAGAAAGAAAATACGAAGTAAATCTTAGGGTTTTCATGATTTTTGATCAACCGCAACGGCAAACAAATTGACATATTGTTTACCGTATATAGTAAATGAAATAATTATTTAATTTACCATTTATTTATCTATTAATTAATTTTTTTAAGGCCACTACCAAATTATTAAGTAAATACAATATGTTTACTTGGTTACTTTTTCAGTAAAGTCTAATAATTTAAAATACTTTGTAAAATAGATGTTACTTTACGCTCACAATTATTTTCTATAGTAAATATTTTTTGTAAACGAACGGAAACTAATAAACAATACTTACAAATGTCCAAAAAAAAATATAGTAAACGAATGAACTTAAGAAAAAAAACTAAAAAGTTATAAGGAATTTTAAAATATATGTATATATTTACAATTAGCTAAACAAAACGGGTTTTCAAGATTAAGTAAAATGTTCAACATTGTTTTAATTGACTTTATGTATGTTGCCCTTCTTTTTTACTACATAGAGCAAACATTTTCTTGTTTAAAATATGTTTGAGGTACAAAATCAGATTAAGTTTAAAGCTCCTGTTTTTTTGCGTTTTATAAACTTTAAAGAATAGTAAAAATTTAATACGTAGAAAAATGTTGCCAAGTGTAATAAGTTGAAGTATCTTAAAAAAAATGCCAAAAGCTCCCCAAATGCAATCGATACAACAGGCAGGAACTGTAAGAAAATAACTTATTTTATGAATAGTTAGGGGATTCACAAGGTGTCCGATTATGTCCCATTGTCATATTGTTATAAAATTTCACAATGGTTTTGTTGTCTTTTATACAAAAATAATTCTTAAAAAATACTACGTCGTTTAATATACGTATTAAATTGTCACAACAACTCCCCATACACCGTCGCCGAGTGTCCAATAGTTGGTAAAGGCTTTTAAACCATTGTGAAATTTTATGACAATATGAATATAGGACAAATAGGACACCTTGTGAATCCCCTAAGTATACTTTTCTGGCTCCAACCGTACTCACGTATGAACGTTTGGTCAATAGTACTTTGAGAGCATCCGAATTTATATCCGTTTTAAATCTCTGGTGTAAACATATTTTCTACGAAACAGGCAAAAACAAACAAATGACGAACCCAACTACGAATTCATAATAAAAACACTGCGAATTATGTTTGTAATTTGGAGAGTTAAACAGGCAATTGCTGTTAATGTGTGAGCATGATATAAGTTTTCTAACTTTACACTAAACAATTAAGGCGGTGGCACAATGAATCCGTCATCCGTCATACGTCGCCTTTTTTAACTGACGTTAACGTAACAACGCAAGAGGTTGTCACATAGAATCCTTTATAAACGGATGTTAAATTAGCAGGTGGTGGTGGTTCTACAGCAAAATATGGTGAATATAATTATTGTTTTTGTTGTAGTTTTCGTTGGCTCAGTTGTCAAAAAAAGATATGTAAAAGTAAATAATTTTGACTACGCAGCCTCGATTTATGCATGAAAAAAGTCGATCAGTTGTGTTCATAACACCACCTGCCCCCCTGTTCTGTAACTGGCGAGAAGTTTTCGCAGCGAGAAAATTTTTTTTATTGTCATAGTCTTCCGATTATTAACAGTGTGACTTAGATAATACATAAACTCTCATTATACAACGTTTAAAGTTAAAATAATTAGATTTATCGTGTTCATCCTGTCTTTTACAAGGCGACTATAAACTTTTCGATGCGAGAAGTTCTCACTAAAGTTACAGAACACAGGCACTGGTACACATAATTTCACCATGCAACTTGTCAAAGTACTTGACGTACGTTGAAAGTTAAAAGTTGCCCAACTTTAGTACGTTGCGTTGAAGGAAACGTACTGAATGTGACATTGTTCATAAGAAACCATGTTATTTAACTTAGCTGTCAGTTAAAAAAGGCGACGTATGACGGATGACGGATTCATTGTGCCACCGCCTTTATCCAAATGATGACTGGGAATCAGACAAAAAATAAATTATTTGGGAAATTTATTTCAATTTATTTTTTAACTCAATAATAACTTAAACAGTATTATTCCGATAAAATAAAATATATATAAAGATATAATATGAAAAAAGTAAGGCATTTTCATACATATTACTCAGGACTATTTAGTCACTTGCTTAAAGGTAAAATTTTAATTTTTTAATTATTAAAATTTTTAAGTCACCTAAAATATGTTTTCTTGTATCGTATACGAATGGTATTTTTAAAATTTAATTTATTAAATTCACAATATACGATGTAAGAGAAAATTTTATTTTGTATAATAATAGAAGCTTACAACGGTTCAAAAATTTTTGTTGTGGCTTTTTATACAATATCTGATATAAATATTAGAATTTAATATGCTAATTTTATTAATTGTGATGTCATGTCATATAACTTAATATTATTTTATTAAATTTAAAATATCACAAATATTTTTTTAAGAAGTCAACACCCATATTAATTGTTCTATTATTGAAAAACATTTGATTTTAAAATGCCTTTGTAAATCCAGAATCCAGTAGAAACTTAATTAACTTAAGAGTATATAAAACTTATTAAGAAATAACATTTTTTAATTAAAATGCAAGATTGCACGTAAAATAAATTTATGTCCTCCGTTTTGCTTCGTCTTTTACTTTAAACGGTGTAAGCGTTAAAGGGGCAGCAAGGTTATCCTGTTCAGGATCAGGCTCCCTAACAGGTATAGGCAAGCGGATAAATCGTGTTAACTGTAAAGAGATAAATATTTTAAATATTCTCAATTCATTCTTGTAAAATTCTTAAAAAGAAGCATAAATTATAACTATATGAAAATACTTGTTGTTTTTTAAATATACGAAACAATTTTAATACAAAACTTCTTTAAAAATAGTATTTGATTTAATTTCACATCAATGAAGAACATCGAGATTTCGTTTTTCAACATTTTGATTTTTCAGTAAAATTATGTTACAAAAAATTAAGTTTTTGAGAAAATTATTTTTAATATTTTAACTGGCAATTGTTAAACGTTGCTGATTTTGCTACAAAATTTTGCATTTAAATTACTTACCTTAGTTACAAGCGGAAATTCGATGCCAATACTAAAGCGTTTTATTTTACTTAATTCCTTGTGCACATCATAGCAATCTCTTGATCTACGTATAACAACAGCTGGAAAAGTCGTATCTTGTTCCCTTATGTAAATCATGATATTTTGGTTTTGATTTCCCCATCTTCCAACACTTTCAAGAAGGTGAACAACGCGGAAAATAACCACTTTTGGATTTAGCTCATACTGAATTAACAGCCATGGTTCTGCCTCATTTTTCTCATTATCATGTGGACCGCCAAATCTCTTTAAAAAAAAAATTATGTTAAAAATAATTTATTTTTTTATAATACATACATATATTGAATTTAAATTTTTATAAACTTACTTCATTGAAATATTTTGTTTTTAGAGCATCCAACTCCTTTTCCAAAGTCGTTAGTGATAAGCTCGCAAACAGTACAGTGACCATTCTATTGGTTTGACCATCTCGAATTACCATATCAGGCGGAAGGGAATATTCATACTCAAGTCTGGGCCAAATAACTTCCGACTCATTGACAATCATATGTACCACTGATTTACTATCCCGTTTAAAACATACCAAAAATTTTAATGGTTTCTGATAAAACATATTCATACTTGTTTTAGTTAATGGTTGAAATTGAAAATATATTTTTTTTTTGTATTTAAAATATGTTCGCATCTACGGTATTTCTGCAACTGTGATGTGTTATAAATCCATTTTGCTTCTTATGTATATTATTTCCTAGATTTAGTTTCCTCATTTAAGCGAAGGAATTCAAGATTTTTAACCTACCTGTGAATAGGTAGAACAGGCTGCCTTTAAAGAAAAGGATTCAGCTTGGGTCTGCTTAATTAGGTTCCCTGCAAATAACGCACGCACATTAGCATCAAAAACTTAAGGTTTATGAGGGTCATAAAACTTTAAAATATTTAAAACATATGCTGTTATGATGTATGTAAAAACAAATCTACATACATACATATCTACACAATTTTAAATTCAAGAGCTGACCGTCGTATTTACTTCTGGGAAATTCAGTTGATGATCTATTACGGAATACAAATTACAGACAGGTATTTCCGAAACAAATGCGAATATTAAACATCTACTTTGGAAATCCGCTGGTTACAACTAAACTACACTCAGGTAAGAGTATTTTTCGCAAATAAATTGAAAAAGGAAAAGACTACAAATCCTGTATCAGATATTTCTAGATACATTTTCCAAGAAAATAAAAAATTGTATATTTTAATTACAGACCGTAATAATTATATCAGAAATATAAATAATAATTATTTTTATTGCATTTTATTTTTTTTTTTTTTTGCAAAAAGAAATTAATATTCTTTGAATTTTTTCTTTTGCATAAATAAGTAAATAAGTTTTTATAAAAATCAATGGTAATGCTAATTATTATTTTTATATCAATCTATATATATGAAGGAAAAACGTTACTGACTGCCTACATTCAACATCGTACAGTTCAAACCTCTAAATATTATGATACACAGATGAAAAAAAATGGGACTTTGGCAAATTTGCGTCCCTACGGGGTAAAACTGGCTCAAATAGGCGTTAGGAAAGTATAAACTTGCTTTCCCACTTTTTTTGACAGTGCTAAAACCTCTGCTAATCAACGAAAATAACAGTTTTTAAAACAAAATTACTTTTGGCCGAGTTTAGATGTTCTTTTTACGCCTTTAATAGGAGCGCCATATTTGGCTGTGCCGAATGTTATATAGCCTTCATAACGTGTATGGTTTTTTACCCTTATTTTTTAAATTTTTTATGGCAAGCCTCTTAGGTGGCGGAAATAGGGGGTAAATATGTTTCAGGAAAGTGTTTCAAAGAAAAATAATTTGGGGTCAGTCCTACATTTGACCTATGCACGGGCACCCTGGAAGCTGTATGGGGGGATTTATTACATTTTCCCAAACTTTTTATGGGAGCCCCCTTAGGCGATGGTGATAGGAGGTAAGTATGTTCTAGGAATACGTTTGAGAGAAAAAACTAATGGGGTCGGTACATAACTTTATTTTTCTAAGGACGACTCTGGGGACGGTTTGTATAACCTTAAAGTGAATAATTCAGATGGAATATACATATGTTTACCTTTAAAAGGCTTTAATATAATTCTGCTTATTTTGCATCTTTAATACTGTAAAAACTTATAATTTAACCATAAAAAGTAAATTTTTTTATTTGAGATGTCCTAAAGTTAAGCCAATTTAATTTAGGTACGCTTTACTAATAAATATACAGTGGGGAGCAGAGACAAATGTGTATTTGTACTCCTTAAACAAAAAATGCATTACACTGAATATAGTAATCGCCTAAAACAAGTGAGAGCAATAACTTTGGATGTGCCGAAACTTATATACCCTTCACATTTGCCTTTTGAAACCCCTTACCTTCTTTTTTTATTTTTATTCTCCTTTTAATTTTTGATAGGGGTCGGTCGGTGTCATATTTTAACAATTTTAGTGATGGATATAGGGGGAAGTATTTTCTAGGAATATATTTGCGAAGGAAAATTAATTGGGGTCCGCCATACATTTTAGTACTCTAAGGGCGACTTCGGGCAACCTTCTTGGCGGCCGGATATAGGGGGTAAGTATGTTCCACAAAAATGTTTGGGAGGAAAAATTGACGGAGGTCGGTCTTAAATTTGAATTAGGTGGGAGCACCCAGGAAGCTGTAGGGGGGGTTTGTTAAAATTTCCCAAACTTTGTATGGAAGCCCCCTTCGGCGATGGTGATAGAGAAGGAAAACTAATAGTTTTGGTCACACACGTTATTTCCCTAAAGCCGACTCTGGAAAGTTATGGACGTTTTGACATCATTTTTGTAAATTCCGTATGGTGTTGGAGAAAGGATGTAAGCATTTTTTAGGAATATATTTGGGAGGGAAAATTATTGGGAGTGTGCCATACTTTTATTCCTCTTAAGGCGACTCCGGGGAAGTTTTAGGGGTTTTTAATCTAGTTTTATTATATTTTTAATGGCAACCCTGTTAGGGGCCGGAGATAGGGGGAAAGTGTGTCAAAAAAAATGTATGAGAGGAAAAATTAATTGGAAGTGGTCTTACATTTGATCTTTTTAGGAGCACCCTGGAAGCTGTGGGAGCGATTTAAAAAATTATACTTTGTATAAAAAACCAGGGAATAGGGTAAAGCTCTGTTCCAAAAAATTTTTTCAAGGCAAAAAATAGTGGAAGTCGGCCTTTCATTGCACTCGTATAGGGGCAACTCTGAAAAAGTTGTGGTGGTTTTCATGTAAAAATTTTGAGAAATAAATAAAGGTAGTGTTAAATTTTGGATTATATCTCGGTCAGTTATTGAGCGATTTTGCTAAATTTCAATAGTAATTTTCTCGTAGATATTTCCGATAGTGTTATACTACTTACGGATCTATGCGACATCAAGGGTTAAGGCCCCAACTATAACAAGGACAGACGGGCAGATGCACAGACAGACATTGCTAAGTTGACTTTATTATCTATAAGGACCAAGAAAATACTCCCTTCGTGGCTTCTCAGATGGATATAAAAGAAATTACAAACGAAATGATAACATTATATATGTATACCCTTGTCATTTATGAGATGGGTATAAAAACATAAAGAGTTGGACACGTTAAATCCTTATAAAAATCGATTTTAGGAACTTAATTATGTGGTTAAAGTCATATATCAACAGAATGGCGACCCAAAACAAAACCAGTGCAAAAAAATCAATTGATGTAATGGCGAGCTAGAAGTCCTGTAGTATTTTGGACTTAAAAATTTGTGGACAGTTATACAAAAACAATAAGGACAGTACCGATCATGCCTTTTCAACATAGGGAAGGCTTGGCTGTATCCTTAAGGTGGAAAACATACATATGTATATAATAAGCATGATTGCTATGAACAGTTTTAGGGTCAAAACTTACTATGATAAACTCTGCTGACACTTTTACCTTTGCGTAGGCTGAAAATGGATAAGATAGAAGCGGAGGTGCAGTAGTAGATAGTTTGGAAGAACAGAGCTATTTGACTTATTAAATTTCCATTGCTTTTTCTAAGAACAACAGTATTACTTTTGTTTTAGCGAGTGTTCCCATCGTGTTGTAAGACGTTGTTAATTTAACTAAACTTTCTAGTTTTTCGCGTTTTACTAAGCAAATTCAGCTTAAAGATAAAAATAAAGCGAGTTTTTAAGAACATAAACTAAGTAAGCTTACTAAGAACATTTTAAACTGTATAAAATTTCAAATTTTACAATCTTTTGCTCCTTAACATTTTACGTATCCTAAGTCATCTATTTTCTGTATTTATAATTTTTCCAATGTAGAAGCAAATGCTTTTGTTCTTATTAAGAAATAATAATGTAAAAGTTATTGATTTTAGGCTAAATCAATCACCGTACAAACTAAGAAGAACAGTTTCAAATGCGGCTAAAAGCCAACCTGTTTGAAAACAAATAAATTGAATTTGTATGGTAGAAACATAGAAATTGTTTAAAATGTCTGTGGGGGAAAGACTAAGAGGCACTCTTTATCACGCATGGCAGCATGTGCTCTATTACCTTTACATTGTATTTTGATTTAGAAATCTGACATAGAGGATAAACAAATTAAAAAAAAACTTACCAGACTATATTTAGGACTACAAAGAGAAATAATGTGAATGTGTACTTCATGTAAGAATAAAAAATGAAAAACAATTCAAATGCCAAGGATGCGTGTTTAAAAGTTTTTGGCATCTAAACAAGACACAATGACAAATTGTAAACTGTTGTATTTAAGTTTACTCAGAAAATTTTTTTTCTAATAAACTTCAAATGAAAGTAAAAAATATATATCTTAAAGGGCAAAAATATTTTTAAATTGTAAAACTAGCAACGATATCCTAAAAATTAAAAATAGAAAAATGCCTATGCTAACACAAATGCTTTTTTCGTTTGCAAAATTTACAAGGGTATTAAAGGCTATTTGGTACTTTATACTTCTTCCACGCACACGATTAATAATTTAAATTCTCAAATTAAAGTAAACATCAATTCAACTGGTTTTATTTTATGACAACAGTTTTTATATTCTTGAAACTTGTGTGTCCGCCATGTTGTTAGAGGTTTCAAGCGAGCGAATTTTGATATGTCTGAAAACTATTTCAATACTTGACCACATACTTTTAAATTTGGCATTTAAATAGTGAAGCCTTCTATATTTGCGAATAAAGTTATTTTTTTTATGTAGCAAAAGACGGCAGTTGAAATTTGTGAGATTTGATTCCGATGACGTTAAATTTGCTCCACATTGGAGTAATAGACAGTGCTTCCCGTAGAAAAACACTCAAAGTCGAGTTGAACAGCAGTTGAGAGTAAAACTTAAACGGATTTTAGTTTTATTTGACTGAAGTACGCAGCTTATCCGTATCTATATCCAAGTGAATGCCAAGGTCTTTTATCTCAAAGTAAAGAGGCGTAATGGGGCTGGTAAAATGGACTATGGCACAAGATTTTTTGCATAAAATTATCTATACTTTTTATTTAATTCTTTATAATTTGACCCAATTTTACATTCAGCCAATATAATGCTCTAATAAGCTCGAGGCATCTTTATAACATAAATGCGCAATAAGTATTTTTTGTTTGTTTTGCCTTTGCTTCTACTTGTTGAGGTGAGCTCAGTTGACTTCAGTTGAATTTTATAGTTTGAAGGATAGAGAGGTAAATACATAAAAGTAGCAAAATATTTTGAAACTCAGAGGCCTTGTTGTTGAGCGTAGCAATCATTATAAGGTCCCAGACTTAAGTCTCAACAATTTGTAATGTATACCAAAATTAAATGCATTTGTAAATTTGTAATTTAGGCATAATATGTAACTAATTAAGTGTATACAAATAAATAAATTAATATTAAAAAATTAATTTAAAAAACTAAAATAAATATATATTTTTTTATATATTAATAGCTAAACTAATACTTAAACTTTTTTGTGTCTAATTTTAGTTTATTTGTGACAAATAGAATAATTAATATATTTTAAATAAGGATCCAAAAATATTTTTTTTTATTAAAATAAGCGAATTTTTTAATAGGTTGCTACATCAAAATTATTTTGCTCAAATGAACAAAATTCTGAATTGAAAATTTTTTTACTTTTTTGTATGGCTGTTGAGAAAACCAGTATCATTAGTACTGATATGCGTACGAGATATTTAAAAAAGGTATCACATTGTTTGAAATGGTAGTAATGACTATTTTATACACTTTTAAAATGTCCCTTTTTTACTTCTTTATAATGAAAAAAATTGTAAGCTTTTTTTGCGGCAGAAAAAAAAGTACCAGCTTGACTTTTATGAAAGCTATTGAAAGCATTTTGATGGGTTTTTCCATATTAATTGATATTAAACAAACCCGTCAGGGTACCAAATTTAAAAAAGGAACCTAAAAAGGGTCCACATTCTTTTATTGTCTTCGCAACTAAAAATATATTTTTATATATTCTTGTTGGTTTATATAAATATATCCTAAGAAGTTCAATTTCAAACTTTTTTCTATCTTAGGGCCCAAAAATTAAAAAAAAAAATTATCAAAATTGGCTTTAAATGCAACCTGTCGAAATCAATTTGATACGAAAGTATCTTTAAAGCACCATAATATTATTTTGACCCTTTTTTCCTTTTTCACCCCTTTCGGCCCAGTTTGGAAATAATAATTTTAAAAAAGCATTCATTATTTTTTTGAGGGCCTTTTAAATGCAATTTGCATTATTTTGCATCTTAGGATCCGAATTTTCCAAAATCTCGTTCTGATGGGTCTACAAATAAGAAGCGGTATCTGCAGTCCAAATTTATGTTTATACTTTTTTGCGTTTACGCTGTACAAATATTAATCAGTCAGTCAGTCAGGAACTTTATTTAAAAAGGAACAGTGTTTTTTGTTTGGGAAAATCTATAAGATTTTAAATGTTACATACGCTTCAATATTCCTGTTTCGCACAAAGATTAGCATTTTATATTAAACAAGCCAAACATTCTTTAAAACATTTTCCATACGTTTCCGTATGATGAACTCAATAAGGAAATGTTATTTTTAACACAAAATACAATAGGAGGTTAGAAAATGCTCTCACACAGCAAAGGTCAAAACACAAATATACTGACATATAAAAGATTAAGACACTTTAACATACATAATTACTTATGGGTGTATGTTCATACATTCATATAGACAGATTTTATTACGTTCGTATGAATTCACTGACACTCATACATATAATAATGACACAAACAAATTAGAAAATATAAAGAACATGATGCTAAAAATCCTATGATTAACATGTTAACAACAAAATGTGTTCTTCCGCAACAGCAAACATGTTAAAATATTTCCTGTAGATATTTGTTTCATGTTATAGGAGCCCACTTCACATTTGTGTGTATGAAGAAATAACAATAAATATGTATGTGTATGTGTGTTTTTGTTACCAAGTAGTTTCTAAATTTCATTATAGTTATGTATTGTCTTAAGTCAAAAAACTTTTTTTCTGCTAGTTGTAAAAATCACAAAATTAATAGGAAAAGGTTAAATGTGTCATATGGGCATGGGGTTAACATAAAAAAGCGAAATTTCAAACAGATTTTTTAATTAAATTAATTTTACAAAGTGTAACACTTTTACCTAAAAATATTCTTTTTGATTATTTTAACTGTCAGACCTTAGACGTTATTCGTATACGAATACCTCTCACGATTAGTGAACAGGTTTATATTTGTAAAAGTAAATAAGAAACGTAGTAATTGACACAAAGTTTTACGAAGAGCATTGAACGATAGAATTTAAATGCTGATTTATTTTTTAAAGAGTATGTCATCCAGATGTCTTCCGTCGAGTTAAATACGCTGTTCAAACCGGAGTTTTGTATTCTGCGCCTAACGCTGCAGTAAACTTATTTCAATTGAGCCGATTTCTCGACAAATATTTTCCTTTAAGCCCACAAGAAATTAGAGTTTGTCATTTTGACCCTCTTTTTGAGTCCAATAAACAAAATTCATGGGAGATAGATCCGGCGAACTCGGTGGCCATGGAATGCCCCCTAAGCAACTGATTAGTTTTTGGGGGAAATTTTCCCCAAACAAATTCATCGAAGCACTGGCTCTGTGTGCAGGCGCCCCATCTTGTGAAGAGCACAATATATGAGCTTGCAGGTTTGGCAAAACGAATTCCGTTATCATGCGTCGATAATTTTTACCGCTGACATTATTCGCCTGGCCTCAAGAATTTTCGCAAAAAAAAATGTTTTAATTATTTCATGTGTGAATAAGGCAGTGCAATGGTATTGATGTTACAACTAAGGGTTGTGTGGAAATTCTGCACCCGCGAACGATTTAAATTTACACTTGGTCCATCACGTATTCTTTTTTACTGTTTTCGTTTTTATGTTCATAGTATTCTGCCGCATTAAGCATTTTGTTTTAGTTAATATATAAAGCTGGGCTAACGAAGTAGCTGGTTAATGTTATTGTTTTTGATAAATTATAAGACTTCGAGCGGTATTGGAAGTAATTTTAACTTGTTTATTTAATAATGTAAACTTTTATACTTAAAAAGGTCCTGGAAAAATTAATAAAATTTAGGTAATTTTTATATAGTTGGAGCTTGAAACACATTCATATGTAATTTATATTACAGGTAAACAATGCAGATAAGTAAAGGGCTTAGGACAGTAATTTTTTTTACCAGTGAATTATTATATTTTTTAAACAAACACGACATCCACTCTTAGATTGACATAAAAAGAAATTAAATTTATTTCCTGTTCTTTCTCTTGACAGTTATTATTTTATTAAAATTTCTTAATATCTTACGCCGCATTTTTCATGTTTATAATTCATGGGTAGATTTTGTAATTATCTTTGCGTTATAAACAATTTAACATGACATTAATAGAAAGCGATGCAGAATTCGTGTTTTAATAAATGTAGAAAATAAAGATATATTTTTTCCGGTGATTATGATAAGAAAAAGGTATTAAAACTGTTTTTCCTACATTAAACATTTTACACATGTTAAACACAAGAGTGTAAAAAAAAATTGTAAATGAAAAATAATAAGACGTAAAAAACGGTAACATTAATTTAAGCAAGTAGAAATTTTTTTACACATGATAAATTTTAAGTCTATTTGCTAGAGTTGATGCAAAAATTTAAATCTTAATAAAAAGAAGAAAAAAAGAATTTGGGCAAAAACGTAATATAATTTTAAAACTCTATAGTATTTAGAAAGTGGGCTGCAAAACATATAAAACGTTACGTTTTCATTCTATAGAGGAAAGAACATATATGTAGATAAATTCATTTAAATTAATTTTCCAAATACAATGGCATTTGCTTTCGGGTGAAAAAATTCAAAATTAAAAAGTAAATAAAATAATACTTAAAATTCCAGTTTTTTTTTTTTGTTTTACTTTCGGCTAGAGTGACCAGTTAGAGAACCGGTGCGAACCTAGAGATAGAAGCCCCCTAGATTTGCCTCTAGATAGAGTTAAGAATCTTTTCGTCTATCGTTGTTTCTGGTACCCACTTCAGTGAGCATTAAATTCAGCATCCTTCAGGGCAGTCAACTTCCTAGAGAGCAGCTGCGAGAAATACCGGCGAAACGGCTTCGGGACTGCGGCTTACCCCGCAGTTGTTGAAACGGTCGGCATGTTCTCTGCCCCCATGACCTTTATGGCCTGCAACTCATACCAACGTTACGCCGTTGCGTGCACCCAATCTATTAAGAATGATCACATATCATTTTCTTAGAGCGGATCAAGTATCATAAGCCTTAGTGACCCCTAAGGCCGCCTGTTGGTTCAAAAGAATATCAATTCGAGTCTTCCCTTCCTTTTTTAAGACACTTATATACGCATTCACATAAAGTATAGATTTTAGACTAAAATATCGATAGATATTCAGCCAACGCTGGGGTATTTTGAAAACTGGGCCTAATGACTATAGCAATAGAGTCACTATTCAGATCTTTCAATACATTGGTATACCAGAACTGAGACTCGCTCTGATTGCTCACTGTATTCATACATGTGTATGTGTGAGGGCAATGTTAAAAATAAAAATTTGTGCTTGTGGCAAAGAACTTATCCGTAGAAAATTTCATCAAAATATTTTTAGAAATGCGACCTGTATGTAGTATTTTAACCAGAATACATAAACACCCAGCCGCACGGACGGACAGGCTTATAACGACTAAAAGATTGATTCTGAGTCGAACGGTATGTTTGAAGGTGGGCCCTGGACAATTATTTGGGGCATTGCACACTTCTACACAAACATATAAGACCCCTCCTAAGTGTGTGTTGTAAGCATTTGGGCCCACGCCCCGTTCGAGTTCCGAAAAAAACCATATGTCCGCTGCCTCGACCGTGATATTAGACTCGTCCTAGAAGATTTTAATGTAAAAAGGAAGGAAAACATCTCTGCTTCAAGAGACAGAAATTTAAGTTTCCACGAAAAAATATGGTAGTTATCAGCAACAGATTTTGACATCATGATATATTTAAAGCATCCTGTCACCAAATCAAAATATATAAGATGTATGATCAAATCGAAAAGCGAACAACAATTCGGATCATTATTTTGTTGCAACAAAGGTCTGTACCCGTCTGAATGTGGCGAGCAACATACGACCTGACACAGCACGGACACCTGGCATCGGAAAACTGCAGACACGATCAACAGCAACGTCTTACTCTACTCAAAAGTTTCCTAAAAGAATCAGTCCCTGACCCGCTAATGGTGCAGCG
Source organism: Melanophora roralis (assembly GCA_963583895.1). Lineage (NCBI taxonomy): Eukaryota > Metazoa > Arthropoda > Insecta > Diptera > Rhinophoridae > Melanophora > Melanophora roralis. Next base: position 67,932,944 of record OY757188.1, read on the forward strand.
CAATTGAAAAACATTGTCATCTTCTGACAGGAAGCCTCAATATCTGTATTTGTTTACCAAATGATTTCCCTAAGAAATCCATTATGCTACGAGTGTCACAGTAATACTAAAGCTACCAATACGGTCTTAGCACAACAGTCTGGTCAGCAGCAACACGTCTTGCAAAGGAAGGTATCGAAAGAAATGGTGAGGGGAAAAACACCTTTTCTGCAGAAAGTAAAGAAGTGAAAGGAATAAGTGTGAGCATATTGAGATTTTCAAAAGTTAAAAATAAAGTCGAAAACTCCACCAAAGATTAGAACCCCAAACTAAGGGTTTTCTACAAACAAATTCTCATGCAAAGATATAGAACAAATCTTGCGACTGATACAGATAATGTGCTGAAAATATAAAAAAAAATTTTCCATGCCTGTTGGTATCTGATAGTAGCAACTATGAAGGTATTGACGTCATACCACTTAGCCAGGGTGTGATACAAATAGCAGCTACCGGCTTAAGAATAACAAGGCAGCAGAAGCCCATGGGTTGCCAGCTGAACTTTATAAGACCAGAGGCGAAACTCTGATAAGGTGCACGCATCAGCTTGATTATACAATCTAGGAAGAATAACGTATAGCTGAGGAATTCAACGTCAGTGCACAAAGAAGGGAAGACAGTATGTGCCAACTATAGAGGAATAAATGTCCTTGCCATTGGTTACAAGATACTGTCCAGCGTATTGTGGGAATATTAAGATTAAAATTCGACGAGATAATTGGGTCACATCCATACCAGGTGTATACCTGATCGATTCATACCATCGGTTTGTTGACTAAAAATAACGTTGCTTTCGACAGCTCCGAAAAAATCAAAGCTGTCTCAGTAACAAAAGAGGCTTAAGACAAAGAGAAAGCCATTCATATGATCTTTTCAACGTCCTCTTAGAAAAGGTTATTACAGACGCAAATGTGAATAGAACTGAACATCTTATATCACCTGCTTATTGTAATTATATTGACATCATTCGGCGAATATTGCTAGCAGTAACTTCTACCTTTAAAAAAGTCTAGAAAAAATCAGCAAAAGTAAGTCTGGCAGTTAAAACAGATAGAACAAGTTGATGGTATTAGTGCACAAGACATCCGGTAGACTTGGAAAGATAGCGGAAGCTGAAACTACAACTTTGAAATAGTCAACGATTCCATCTAAGCAAACAATATCAGTTTTAAGATAAAAAGATACTGTTTGGTCAATTTTATGGCATTAAAATCTCATTTTGTTCTTTTCTGTCTTAGGAATTTGTGTGCCGTTGAGTTGTTTTTGTTAAAATGGTGGACACTGTTTACTTAAATCTTTTAAAATAAAAACTTATAGTAATTAAAGATGTCTAAAAACTGGAGATGGATCACGCAGAAAGGGAAGACCGAGACTTTGATGGAAGAACCAAGAGGAAGAATACATGCGGAAACTATGTTCAGAAATTGAAAGAAGACGAATCGCCCGGAAACTCATTCTACACTCGGCTAATAAAATTATTATGCGTTTGTGAAAATGTTTATAATACCCGAAAATAATTGTCTGAGACACACTTGCACTTAAATCGTAGATCGCTATAAACTTTTAAGTCGATTAAATCACGTCCATCTGTTCGTCCGCCTGAATAGTTTTTGGAAAAAACACACAAGTCGCAATAATTAAGATATTTTGATGAAATTCAGCACTGGTCCCATAAAAATAACACATTTTTGGCAAAGACGGTCTTAATGTTACTTTATCTACAGACATTTTTGCAAGAGTGTTAAGTTTTATGTCACCATGGTGATGACTGGTCTCTATTTTTTTCATAAATTTTTTTTGCGCTCTTGAAATAGAGATTTTCTCCACAAAATTATTTTTTAAAATTTATTTGTATATATCACTTGGCACCACAAAATTTTTAATAGAATCATGTTATGAAGAGTTTATAATTTGCTATGAGCTTCACATTAGTCCGACTCCCGTTTAAATGCTATCAAAATATAAAAATACATACGCACGTTATAAGATTAGTAAAATTGTATAACTTTGTTTTTTAATACCAACATCACATACGTAGTAGGCGTATTATGCGTTTGTGCAGATGTTTTTAACGTCCAAAAATTATAGTACGAAGCCCCCCTTCCAGCAAGCCGATCGACTCTGAATCATTTCCTGAGTCGATTTAGCACGCTCATGAATTCCTTCGTCCATCTTCGTCATCCATGTATTTTAATGAAAAGACTTCAGGTCGTAATTTGGGGCAATTTCATTAAAATTTAGCCCAGATAAGTTTTTGGAGCTTGGTATGAAGCTTACTGTTTTTGGTTATGATCGGCACATTTTGTGAGACAGCCACTATGCAGACATTCTCTCGGAATAACAATTTTGGATTATAAATGGCTTAAATTCAGCACATGTATTTTACTTTATGCCAGTTACTTGTAAACTAAACAAAATTATTATTGGCTCGTGTTTATTATATAGTCCCCATACAAATGTCCTCCCCGAATAAGCATTTTTGAGCTGTAAATGGCTCGAATATTACTTCACTTTCTCACAATTTTGCACATATCTATGTTTGCTTAATGTCACCAACTATTATACTGAAAACATAGATAATCGGTCCCTTTTCATTAAGCCCCAATAAAAATGTGGTAGGGTACCATGTAGTAGGGTTGGACCGACTATAACTTTCTTACTTGTTTAGAATTTGGTATATAGTAAGTAAATATACTGGAATTAAAAAAGCTTCCCATTAATTTTGTTCATATTATCATCACATTTATTTTTTCCTTTTCATGCAACGCAGAGTAAGCTAGTACAATTCTTTTGATTTTACAAATAAATCAAGTTTAAAATATTTACATCTATTTCAGAATAGAGTTTTACTCCTTTAAGCTTTAAAATATTTTTCATATTGAAAAATTATGCAGCGCAACTTTTAAAGCATCAACATTTTTTAAGGATGTAAAAATTAGTGTTACTTTATGGAATAATAAAAAACTGTTTTTTTTTTTAATTTTTGATTACAGTTATAGCTTAATTTAAAAGAAAGATTAAGTAATTAACAATATGATTGATGACGTTTTAGTCAATAGCACAGGGCGCCTGCCATAAAAGTGTTTTGAAATTTTAAATGGAAGTCATTTATTTCAAAAGCATTACACAACAATTTTTATGAATTTATAAAACAAAATTAATTAACTTGGTAACAAATTAATTGAACTATAATAACGGGCTGATATTAATCAGTCTCAAAATCCTTTTTATTTTTAAATTATTTTGTTTTATTTCGATTTGCTTTTATAATCTAATAATGTATATATAAATTGATATGTTACTTTTAAAATACGATGATATCAGTTTTAAAGATTTTTTCTCTTTGAAATTGCCTTTACTGCAAAAATAAAAAACTTTTTACAATTATGCTGTTAATTAGTTTTTTCGAATATTTGTTGTTCTTCTTATCAAAGAAATACAGCAAAACAAGAAATTTGATTTACTCTCAAGGTTTTTTGCAATGTTTGCAATCGTACGCCATTAACAAAATTTAAAAATATTTCTAAATTCCGAAGCTCGAAGATGATATATTCGCTTAAAAATTTGTTTATTTATTTACTATCAACAACAATTACAGTTGCACCCTCTTTTTTTTAACAAAAAACGCAGAGTTTTTATTTTGTTGAAAAAGTCTCTCACTATAAGATTATTTTGTCTTTTAAGTCTATGCAAATAAAATAAATTGTCCAACACTTAACTGGCAAAAAGGCTTTAGGCTATTAGCTGTTTGTAATTTGTTAATGTCATTTTATTACACTTAAATCGCACTTAATGGGCACTTAATTTACTCAGTTTTTTCAGGACATTTTTTTTTGTTAATAAATTCAAACAAACTAGACAGTTAAATCACAGAATAAAAAATATATAAAAAAATTATTTTTTGGATAAGAAAAACTAAGAAGCTCTATAATAGCATTTAAATTAATTAATAATTTAATAATTAATAAATAAAAATTTGGAAATTATCCTAAAATTAAAATAAAAAAATCGATCTCCATATTTTCACAAAATTACTTTATGTGGTACAGTTCAGCATAATTTAGCAAAAAAAGTTATATTGGTTGTCGCTTTCACATGGCATGCTTCTAAAGCCAAATAGTTTATCAGTACTTTCCGGGGTTTTTTTTTTTGGAAAATTCATTCTTTTAATATTTAAGCTTGCAAAATCAAATCCGTCTTTACTCAAATAAATATGTTCGTTGACTTAAGTGTTAATAGGTTTTGTTATTTACAGAGTAAGTAGTTTCCCCAAAATCACTTTAAATGTTATTATTTAATATCATGTATAAATTTGGTTAATTATTTCTACTATTATTTTTCAAGAGAGCAAAGAAGATTGTCTATATGCAAGTAAAATCTCTATATTCGGCTGTGCCGAAATTTACATTCCCTTCACATTGGCCTACAGCTATCATAGTTTTCGGAATAGAAAACTTTACAAAATTTAATTGTTTGTATGTATAGTAGAAATACCATGTAAAAGATTTAAGGTCGAGAATTTTTAAAATTTTTACATTAATCGTATTGAAAGTTTAATAAAAGTTGTTAATTTGTATGTGAGGTTCTAGTCCCCCTGATCCTCTCCAAATATTTTTTTCCAAAATGTATGAATTATTTGACCATCATTTTAGTTTCTAAGATATAGTGCATGAAATATTTCACAAAAATGAAATAATTTTTTTCCAAAATTTAAACTTTATTGTTCAATTACTTCTTGTATAGCGGATCGAAATAAGATAAAATCTGTGAATTTGTCTAAGAGCTGCCCCTCCCCCTGCTTCTACACAAAAAAAATTTAAAATGCAGGTTTTATTGTCCAATTAATTTTTAAAGATTATTTGAAGTCGATAGCTGTCATAGTGTCCGAGATATAGCATTTTAAAAAATTTTATAAGAATTTTTTAATATATATAAAAACTGCCCCTTTCACTGCTTTTACCCAAAATTTTTTTTCCAAAGTGTAGGTATTATTATACACTTATATTCGTAGATTATTTGAATTCGATAGCTGTTATAGTTTCCGAAATATAGCGTATCGAAAATATAATAAAAATTGTTTATTTGTATGTAGGTCTTATTTTCTACATACAAAAAAATTTCTAAGAAAACTTTGCTTAAATCAACCCATAGCGGTATCAAAAGTACGGTGAGTACGGTTTTTATTAAATCAAGTACGAAATTTCTTACTCCAAGTAAAATTTTTCAAGTACGAATTTCTTACTTTTAGCTACAATTTAGCCAAAAAAGGATTGATTTATGTAAGTTCGGAACCGTACTTGATGTAAGTCAAAAAAATTTTGATTTAAGCCGTAAACGGGCTTAATTCGAAAACGAAAACGAAGCTGGGATACGAACCAGGGACTTTCTGCAATTTAGCACAAGCGCGTTACCTCTAGGCTACCGAGACACTTTGTTTCCAAATGTAATATTTTAAAACAACAAGCTTGATTTGTTGAAGAAATCCGAATAGGCTTGATTGGAGAAAATCTAAGTACGGATCGTTCTTAAAAATTTCAAGAAAGATTTTGCATTAAATCAAGAATAAAATTCTTGATTTTAGAAAGCGAGTTTTATTTCTGTGTAGTTACTTTGGAAGAACATTTGAAGTCGATAGCTTTTAAAAATTCATAAAAATTATTCATTTATATGTGAGCTACCCCTTCCACTGCTCCTACCCAAAAAATTTTTTTCGAAAATGTAGGACTTATTGGTCGGTTAATTTTTGTTAAACATTTGAAGTCGATTGCTGTTACAGTTTTCGAGATACAGCGTATCTAAAATTTCATAAAAATAGTTAATTTGTATGGGAGCTACGCCTTTCTCTGCCCTTACCCAAAATGTTTTTTCTTAAGTGTAGGTATTATTGTCCAATTAGTTTTTGTAAAACATTTGAAGTCAATAGCTGTTATAGTTTCTAAGATTTAGCACATGAAATATTTCACAAAAATACCACTTCTCCTCATCCTATCTGAAAAAATTTTCCCTTTATTTAAGTGCTAATCTGCATTGAATTCGACCTAAATTTTGTGGAAAGAGTGACTATATTTACTGATATATATAGGAATATATGCACGGATTATGTCCTAAAAAATGGATTATTTTGGGTTTTCACTTATATCTCGGTCAGTAGTGAACTTATTTTGCTGATTTTAAATAGTTTGTATTTCTAGGGTATCTGTAATAGCTTGGCACTAAAGACTGGTCCGTATTAATTAATTCGACTGCGGCATGGTTATATCGACTTCCCTATCTATAAGAATCTAGAATATATATACTTTATGGGATCGCAAATGGATAATAAAGACATTTCTAATGGAATGACAAACTGATACATACATTTATCACTATTTTTGTAACTCTTTTTCATTTTATTTTAAAATTAGTTAAATCAAACTCTTCCGATATTTGTTGAATCGGGAAAATATCTAAGCATTGAACACAACAAATGTAGGTCTTTAACTAACTCAAATATTAAAACGATTTCACTGCCATCAAAAAGGCGCTATAAATTTTTATATTTATATAAAAATTTGACGCGAGTTACATCTTTTTGACCTAGCATGTATTTTTTACCGAAGGTTTATTTTTTCGAGAGTGTTGTTATCGGACAAAAAAGTTACATAATCGATAGTATTATCGATTGTTTTACAGCTTTACTCAATAGTCTTAAATGCTAGTATATAGTCAAATAATCTGTTCTATTAATGTTAACCCATAAAAAGTTAAATCTCATACTTAAGCATAATAAACATATGTTAAACTACTAATCGAAATGTGAAATTAAGCTTTATCATATCCATATTTAACTTCTTTTGTTCTTGTGTCCTTTTTTATATGGCTTTTGCTTTCATTGTTAAAAAAAAAATTCTGTTTGAAATTATCTTTTATTATGTTTGTTTGAGTATTTGAAAAATATTTGTTTTACCATTGTCCTAATTGCTAATTAGTTATTCTTTTTTGTAGATAAAGTTTATGACTTTTGTTAAAGTTCAAGGTCTTTACTGCTAAAGAGAAACAAAATATTATCTGCTCTTTGTATAAGTAAATTAAATTCAGTAGATTAAAATTTAAAACCTTTAAATTAATTTCGTTTAAATAACAAACTTAAAGAAAAAGCGAAAAACGTCCTCAGTATATTAAAGGAGTTTATATTATTTGCTATTAAATTTTTATTTAAAATTTCAGACCACTTTTAAATCCTTTTAAATTACATAAATTTAATTTAATTTAATATTTCACCAAACTATTAGATATGTAGCATCTCTGTATAATAGCTTTCACTGTTATGAAGTTGAAATTGATATTTGAAAACCAATCTCTTAACTTGTAATTTGAACTGATTATTGGTCTCTATTATTTAAATTCAAAATAAAGTATTTAAGAGCTTTCAAAATGTGTAAAAAATTACGCTTAGAGTTTGATAACTTTAATAAAAAAATGCGTATTTTATTTTTAATTTTTTTAATTGCGGTAACTAAATGAAATTTAACATTAAAAAGTTTTGTAAGTGCAAAAATGTCCCCTAAGGATTATATGTCTATGCCCACGTCTTTATTTGAAGAAGAAAATCGACTTTAAAGCAATTACGTGTTTTTATAGCAATAAAAATGAGAGCATGTCTTGTTAAAACGTGACATTTTTTAAATTCTTCAAGTCTTAAGGCCCTTGAGTTTTCCTTTCAAGGTACATGACAATGTCATTATATAAATTATTATATTTTACCTTAATTACTTAAGTAAAACGTAAAAGTTGTTGGGAAGTAATATAATTTAAACATAAATTATCAGCTTTACAATTTTTATTTGACATAATAATTTCAAATATTACTTATGTTAAATCCTTAAAGGAACAATATTACTAAAGGGTTAAAGCTAGTACATAACAAATATGGAAAAATGTACCAAAAATATGACAACCAAATTTTTTACGTTAATTTACTTTAATTTAATATTTCTAAAATAAAGATTTGAAAATAATGCAAAAAACTACAAGAAACTTGAAATAGTACTCTTTGTTCAGCTAGTTAACTTCTGATCGGGGTCAACAGATCTTTATTTGATATTTCCGGAATCATAAACTCAAAAATGCGAAAAATTTAAGTATATGATATGAAAAAAAAAATACTTTTGGTCACCTGTAATGTGTCCTGTAACGTGTAATGTGATGTGCCCTAACTTAATCAGAAAACTTTTGTTTGTTGCAAAGGCGAGGAACGCCAAAAAGGTGATGGCTTAAGAGCCGCTGTTTTGAAGGTATGAATTTAAAGCACAGCTACAGTGAGCCGTTTAAAATTCCAAAATCCAAAATATATCAAAATACCTAAAATGTGATAGAAATGTATTTGTTACTTTTATTTATAATATTCATAATATCAAAAAACAAAATCATATACATATAAACTGTCCAGGTCAAACAACCATAAAGCTTTCAACAAAAAACAAAAACATAAAAAAAATAAAAAGTAAAAAAAAATTAACTGATTCAAGCATTGAACCTGACACCATATGATTGTCAGGCTGATACTTCAACTACTAGACTTAAAGATATTAAATTTTCGTTGTCTAAACGCTAATTTAAATTGGCGTTTATGTTTGTTCTTTGCTTTTGTCTACCCAGCATAAACTGTGCTGCATTCTTACAAAAACGAGGGTACAAAAGCGTTAAACTGCAAAATGTTTATACAAAATTACTGCTTTTTAAAAGAATTTTTAAAAAATAATCACTGTTTTGGTTGAACTCTTTGTATTATATGGGTCAATTTAATTATTAGTTAAAACCAATTGTGGTTTTTTAATAAGCACTTTAATTAAAAAATATATGGAATGTTTTTTTTTCTGTGCAGTACAAATTTTATTTTTTTACATTAAGGTGTTACAGTATTAAGTGTGATTTGACTTTATTAACTGAAGTATGAGTGTCAAAATTTATAACTTTATGAAAGGTCCTTCTATTTTCTATGGAGAACGTTACCAATACTTAAGCAGGAAGAAATGCCAGTCCCTCCGATGCTAAGCCCGTTAGCATAGCTTAAGCTGGCTGCTTAATGCATTTCAACATAAAACTGATGTTAAATTTAAATTGAGTGCTAGCAAAAACTTACTTCCTGATTTTCAATTATTTAAGAAGTATTTAATAAAGTTCTTTTTACATAAAGAAACAGTTAATTTGTGGAAGAATACATTTTTAACTGATTTGGATGGTTATTACCAGCATCGACTACACAAAATTTTTTAAAGAAAAATTAAACGAATATCAAAGAAAACAACAGCCAAATAACGTTTAAAATTTGTTGTTGTCACTGAGACAATCGCTATATAAAACCAGCAAAATCGGTTGACCGAAATATAAGCGAAACCCCAAAATAACCCATTTTTTTAAGACAAAATCCGTGCATATATCCCTATATATCTCAGTAAATATAACAACAAAACTTGACACGGATACTTAGAAAATAGGGTCTTCAATAAGTAAAACATTTTTTTCAGATAGGATCAGGAGAAGTGGTATTTTCCCTACAATTGCACAAATTCGGTGAAATATTTCATGCGCTAAATCTTAGAAACTAAAACAGCTATCGACTTCAAATGTTTTACAGCAAGTAATCGGCAAACAGACTTACATTTTGGAAAAATAATTATTTTCATGGAAGCAGGGGAAGGGATAGCTCCCATACAAATGAATATTTTTTTTTACATTTTTTTTATTTCAGAAACTAAAACAGCTATAGACTTTAAATGTTCTACATAAAGTAATTGGACAATAATACCTACATTGCGGAAAAAATTTTTGATAGGAGCAGGGGAAGGGGAAGGTCCTATACAAATTAATAATTTCAATGAAATTTTAAACCAGTTTTCATCAAAACATTTAAGTAAAAAATTTAAAATGCAACAACGAGTAACTGGGGGCCCAGGAAAAAGTTGGTTTAATGCCAATAAAGTAATTGCTTATTTGAGTGCCTCTTTGGCATTTTTTTTAAATTTTAACTAATCCTTTTTAAATGCAAAACTATCCCAAAATTAGAAAAAACAAGTAAGAGCGCTATATTCGGCTGTGCCGAATCTTATATACCCTTCACATTGGTCTTTAAATATACCCAGCCGAGTAATTTTGTACTGCAAATAATATAATAAAAACCTTGTGCGAGTTTTAAAGCCCATAGAAAAAATAACAAAATTTTAACGTTCGTATGAATAATAGAAATAGATGAAGAAGATTTGAGGTCGAGAGTTTTAGAAGTTTTCGACATTATTCATATTTAAAGGTTAATGAAACTTGTTAAATGTTCTAGTCCCCCTGCTCTTCTCCAACTTTTTCCCAAAATATATGAATTATTTGATTATTACTTTTTGTAGAATATTCAAAGTCGATAGCTGTAATAGTTTTCCAGAAGTAGCGTATCGAAAATTTTATAAAAATTGTTAATTTGTATGGGAGCTACCCTTTCTTCACCCCCCATCAGAAAATTTTTTTCTTCAGAGCGTAGCCCTTGATGTCCAATCACTTTTTGTAGAACATTTGATTTCGATATCTGTTATAGTTTCCGAGTTATAGCGTATCAAAAATTTCATACGAATCGTTAATTTGTATGGGAGCTACCCCTTTTTTTGCCCCCACTCAAAAATATTTTTCTTTAAAGCGTAGGCCTTCTTGTCCAATTACATTTTGTAAAACATTTCATTTCGATATCTTTTATAGTTTCCGAGATATAGCGTATCGAATATTTTATAAAAATTGTTAATTTGTATGGGAGCCACCCCTTCTTCACCCCCCATCCGAAAATTTTTTTTCTTCAGAGCGTAGCCCTTGATGTCCAATCAGTTTTTGTAGAACATTTGATTTCGATATCTGTTATAGTTTCCGAGTTATAGCGTATCAAAAATTTCATACAAATCGTTAATTTGTATGGGAGCTACCCCTTTTTTTGCCCCCACTCAAAAAATTGTTTTATTAAAGTGTAGATCTTTGCGTACAATTACTTTTTGTAGAACATTTTAAGTCGATATCTGTTATAGTTTCCGAGATATAGCGTATCGAATATTTTATAACAATTGTCGATTTGTATGGGAGCTACCCCTTTTTTTGGCCCCACTCAAAAAATGTTTTCTTTAAAGCGTAGACATTCTTGCCCAATTACTTTTTGTAGAAGATTTCATTTCGATTTCTTTTATAGTTTCCGAGATATAGCGTATCGAATATTTTATAACAATTGTCGATTTGTATGGGAGCTACCCCTTTTTTTAGCCCCACTCAAAAAATTTTTTCTTTAAAGCGTAGGCATTCTTGCCCAATTACTTTTTGTAGAAGATTTCATTTCGATATCTTATATAGTTTCCGAGATATAGCGTATCGAATATTTTATAACAATTGTCGATTTGTATGGGAGCTACCCCTTTTTTTGCCCCCACTCAAAAAATTTTTTCTGTAAAGTGTAGATCTTTGCGTACAATTACTTTTTGTAGAACATCTTAGGTCGATAGCTGTTATAGTTTACGAGATATAGCGCATAAAATATTTCACCAAATTTGTGCAATTCTAGGAAAAATACCCCTTCCCCTGGTCCTACCTGAAAAAACTTTTTCCATTATTTAGGTCCCTTCTTTAGGATTATCCGTGCCAAGTTTTGTGGCAAGAGTGACTATACTTACTGAGATATATAGGGATATATGCACAGATTTTGTCCTAAAAAAAATGGGTTACTCTGGGTTTTCGCTTATATCTCGGTCAATAGTGAACCGATTTTGCTGATTTTAAATAGCGATTGTTAGCGGGATATTTGCAATAGTTTGACACCATTAACTGGTCTGTATCTTTTTATTTGACTCCGGAAACTTGATTTCAACAGACGGACAGACGGACAGACAGACAGACAGACAGACAGACAGACAGACAGACGGACAGACGGACAGACGGACATGGCTATATCAACTTCCCTATCTATAAGGATCCAGAATATATATACTTTATGGGGTCGCAAATGAATAATAAAGAAATTACAAACGGAATGACAAAGTGATATATACCCTATCACTATGTGAAGGGTATAATTAAAGAAAACACACATTTGATCAAAAAAAATTTTCTCAATATTTCTGATAGAGTTTACTTTGATTACAGGTCGGATTCTTGAATGCGCACAAAATGTTATGTTGGTGTTGGTTTTATTTGGGAAAAGAGTTTAGATTGAGCTTATTTGCGGTCTCCGTATAAATCAGTGGCAGTGTGACCAGATTTTCAAGTAAAGTTCAAGCTAAGACACGTGTAAAAAACAGCTAAAAAGAGCTAAACACAAAAACTTAAAGCCAAAAAATAAAGCTAAATTTCTTAATTCGTTTTTTAAAAAATTTCTTCGTTATTTAGATATTTCTCATTATATAAACGAAACGTTTGTGTGCTAAAAATATTTAAAAAGAAAAGAAAGTTTTTAAAATTTTGATTTTATGTACAAAAACTTGGTAGACCCATACCCTTAGTAAGAAGAAATATATAATGTGTTCATATACATATGCATATACAAGAGCTTTTTAAAAAAGTTTTTAGAAACAGGTGTTAATTTGCTGCCTGTTTTCATAATTACAAACACATGAAAACAATAAAAAATCGAAACTATTTAAATTAAAAAAATTAACGTCCTGCTAAAAAAAATTATTTTGGTCCTTTTTGATTTGATTTTTTGACAAAAAATTCACTTTAAAATTCTTATTAAATAAAAATGTTAATATAATAATTTGTTTCAACGAAAGACCTAAGTGGTTTTACATATTTGAGCAATATATTAAAAGATTTTGTAATATAACCAAAAAATGGAAAAAATGTTTGTGTCGAATTTGGATTTTTTCTTTAAAATTGCCGCATTTAAAAGTATTTGTTTTTGAAAGAAGTAAATTATAAAACAAAACAATGGTTCGGAAATTGTAATGTTGTAAATTCAAAAAAAATTTGGAGCTTGATACCTTTCAGTATAATTAAGATATATACAAAAAAATATAATACAACAAATTTTTGACCTTTTATCTAGCTCCAATAACTACTTAAAAGAGCTGAAACCAATTTCGAAAAAAGCTACAAAAAAAGCTAAAGGCTATATGTAAATATTTCGGGCTAAATGAAAGAAAATAAAGCTAAATTTAGCTCTAAAAAAGCTAATATGGCCACACTGATTCAGTGGTCTTCACAAAGAGAAACGCACTTAAAATGAGAGCAGTGTTGCCACCTTAGGTGTAATTACACATTTCATGTGTAATTTTTCCTTTCATGTGTAGCCCATGTGTAATTGGCTGCATGTGTAATTCATGTGTAATTTAAAATTTTATCATTTTTGATAATTATTATTTTTTTATATATAACAAAAGTTTTTTATACTTGTATTTAAAAACCAGTAAGGCCGCTATAATCGGCTTCGCTGAATCTAATATGCCCTTCACATTGATCTTTTTATAGCCATCTGATCTGACCGAGTTATTTTGTAATGCAATTTATTATAATAATAATAAAGTGGATAGCTTATCTAGCTTTAAAAATAGAAAACTTTAGAAAATAATAACGTTTCTATCTATAATAGAAATACTATGTAGAAGGTTTAAGGCCAACAGTTTTCAACTTATTTCGTATTAAAAGTTTAATTAAAGTTGTTCATTCGCATTTTTTCCAAAGAGTATGCATTATTGTCCGGTTACTTATTGTGAAACATTTGAAGTCCATAGATGTTATATTTTCCGAAATAGCGTATCAAAAATTTTACAAGAACTGTTAATTTGAATGGGGGTTGCTCCTGTCCTTGCTCTAATCCAAAAAATTTGTTTTCCAAAATGTAGGTATTATTTTAAAATTACTTGTTGTAGAACACTTGACTTCTATAGCTGTGATTAGATAAAATACTTCCCGAAATTTGTGCTTCTACATGAAAAAGATTTCCCCTAATTTAGGTCTCTATCTTTAAAGTATCCGTGCTAAGCTTTGTGGTTATTTCAGAGTTTCGCTTTCATCTTGGTCAATAGTAAACAGATTTTGCTGATTTTAAATAGCGATTAAATCAGGCATATTTCTGATTATTTTCTAAGCGACTTTTTTAGGGTTTGAAAACATGATTTTAAAAGACACACAGATGGACAGACATGGCTTTATCGACTTACCTATCTATAAGAATCCAAAATATCTCTACTTAATGGGGTCTAAAAAAAATATTGTAAAAATTAAAAATGGAATGACAAACTCATATATACCCTTATCACTATGTGAAGGGTATAAAATTTTAAAAAATGTAAATCATTATTTTCTTACACAAAAAAATATATGTTTCCCAAAAAAATTTTTAAGTAATTAGTCATTACAAATTTCTTACTTTTATTTTTACTTTTGCTATTACATACCGTCTGTATAACTAAGCAGTTGCTAGATAATGAGTTATTTCTTATCTAAAATTTAGGCTTATAGTTTCAGTTTGACAATTTCCTAACATATTCTAACTTAATATTTTAAGCCAGCTTTAACCAAAACATCACAGAAAAACATTTTAAAGCAGCAATGAGTAACTGAGGGCTACAGGAGACGGTTATTATAATACCAATAAAGTAATAGCTTATTTATCTCCCTTTTTGTAAGCGAGCATGGTAAGTACCTGCCTCCAATATCATCTCTATGTTAAAATAATGTGTTTAAATGCTAATGAGTAAGAGTTTTTTGAATTTTATCTAGTTTTAAAGCAAGCTTTTGCTGGATTATTAAATTTAGGACAAAAACCGCTTAAAAAAAAGCATGTGTAATTCGTAATTTCATGTGTAATTTTGGGTTGATCCATGTGTAATTTAACATTTCGTTGGTGGCAACACTGAATGAGAGTATTATTGTCAGCGTTGCCATTATTTTTTTTTATAAGAACTTCAAGTTTGGAATAAACAAATCTGCATTTAAGGTGAAAAACAGAACATAACAAATTATATATAAAAAAAAATAAAAACATAGCACAACATATCGCGCTCATTCAGTAATACAGTACTAACTGAAAAATGTAAAAATAAAAACCAAAATAATTCATTTTTATAAAAAAACTAGCTTACCCGTCCCGGCGTTGCGCGGGAATAATATTAAAAGGTAAAGTTTGAAAGCAATTGTCTTACTTAAAAAGTGCATATAAAACTCGGGGAAAATTACGGCATTCAATTCAACTCGAAATTTTGATCGTTTTGATGAGCTGCTTATGATTTTGGTATGTAAATTCTTACACGAAATACCCTTTAGTGTTGTTAATAAAACTTTTACATAAACATTAAACCCATAAACAATATTGTGTGAAATTATGCAAACAAAACCTAACAAAACAAATCTGGATTATTAAGTTTTAAATTACTATACAAATATTAATAGTTAAGTTTGTATCTTATAAAAAAAATGACGGGTCGTTAGGTACTTCATAAAATGCTATTTTACACTCTGTTTGGAGCTTTTCCATTTAGTGCAAAAATCTGTAAATTTTATCCACTTAGTACCCTAGTACCCCTAGGGGGGGAGGGGGGGGATTTCCAAGTGGAAGCCAGAAAATCCAGCAAACCAGAAACCTGGGATTATTTGATTGTTAAAGCAAAGGCTAGTTTGTTTGAAAACTGCCAGCGTTAAGAATTGGGAGGCAAACCTTTTGGATTACTTAGTATATGGAGCTTAAAAATATCTTCCCCTTAGAACTACCCTGTTGGTATTGTTGCTCCAATAATATTGCCATACACAGGGTGTCCGCCGGAAAGGTGGTTTATATGCACAAACCTTGCTGCTCAGATATCCCCACAAAAAGAAGTCTGGAGCAGTCGAATCAGGCCAATCATCATCACCATTTCTTGAAATAACTTATTGTGGAAAGAGATCTCGGAGAAGTTCCATTGTTATCCTAGCTGTATGCGATATCGCTTCCGATTACGCCGTTTTCCGTTTTAAAAAAGTAAGCTCCAATGATTCCTTCTGACCAAATTGCACACCACTTTTAATGGATGCAAAAGTGACTGATGGATAATATGAGGGGGTTCTATTACCCAGAACCGACTATTCTGGCTATCGACATATCCACTCAAATGAAAATATGCCTCGGCACTCATTATTAGTTTTTCATGAAAAACGAAGTTGTCATGTTTTATTGAATAAAACACGTTGGGTTACTGAATATTTTTTCATAAAAAATTTGCCATGTCTCTACTTCATGACTGAAAAATACGGGCTCTCGAGATTAACGTTTACCAAAATGGCGGTAAAATAAATTAGTATACCTTGCCGGTGGACACCCTGTATATATCTATCGTTCTTAATTTATAGTATAATTACATTTCAAGTGTTTTTCAAAAGGAGTTTAAAGTTCTCTTATATTGTTATACCCAAATTTTATTATGTTTTTGTAAAAAATTTTGGTACCTTACAAAAGCAAAGGTCTCAGACCTGCCTCTAATTATACCGATTGCCACATAATCACTTCCTGAGTCTATTAAAACATGTCAGTCCGTCAGTCCGGCTGGGAGTTAATGTATTCTTGTGAACAATGTAGAGACCGCATTTTTGCAGATATTTCAATGAAATTTGAAACAGATACGTATTTTGGCATGGCAAAAAAGCATGTTGTTTATGGTGATGATCAGTAAATTTTTTGACCTAGCTCCCATACAAAAGTCCTCCCGGATTTAGCGTTTTAGGCTATTACTGGCTCAAATATTGCTCTATCTTCAAATATGTTTGCACGTTTGTCCATCTTTGTGCCACTAATTATTGTACCGAAAAAAATAAAAATTATTGGTCAATTTTTGAGCTTCATAAATATCGCAGCAATAGAGGAACCAGTATGACTGTAATTTTTGTGGGCGCGGCAACCCCTAGTTCTTGTCCTTTAGAATTTTAGAATTAGAGGCCTTTTATATGTGCGCCAAGTTTGAAAAAAAATCGGTGCAATAAAAGTACCAACAAAAAAAAATTTAATTTTTGTGGGCGTGGCACCGCCCACTTTTTTACCTCCAAAATTTTAACTTGGAAGCCGTTTATATGCGAACTAATTTGAAAAAAGTCGGTCTGGAATAAGTGCCTATCATATAATTTTTGTTTTAGGGGGCGTGGCCCCGCCTCCATTTTTGCCTTAAAATTTTTTTCCGTTAGTGGCCTTATAAATGTGTACAAAATTTTGAAAAAATCGGTGCAACATATGCACCAGTATTAAAAGTTATTTTTTTACAGTAGAAGTACAGTTAGATTTGAAGTGCTGTGGGCGTGGCACCTCCCCTTTTTCCAAAAACGTATAGCCTATCGCACACCCAAGGCTTTAAGGTATTTACATTCCAAATTTCATGAAAATCGGTCCAGCCGTTTAGGCGTGATTGCGTGACAAACAAACAAACAAACAAACAAACAAACAAACTTACACCTTGATTTTATAATATATATAGGGATTAAAACTATATTTGTTTTTGTGTATCAGTGTTTTGTAAGCTTATGTTTTTTTTTATTTCATTAGAACGATATTTTATTATAACTATATTTTTTAGCTAGTTCTAAGCTGATGATATGTGAAGCCTTGATTTGGCTATCTGTATTGGTAGAGTCATTTGGGCATCTATTTTGGATACAAAGATTTTTGAGTCGAAAATCTTCTTTTAGTTTTTTTATTATTTGATTTCTCTCATTTCCTGAAACAGAATAAAACTCAATATGCAGTATGCCGCTTAAGGTGCGATGCAAACATATTCTTTAGTAACTGGTTGCATACAAGGCACTCAGCCTCTTTGAATATGTTTAAAGAAAACAAAAAAGATTTTCCCACTTAATATCCCACATAATTATTATAAATATTTTTTTCTAAAATGCTGTAAAATATTTATATGTATGTCCGTAGGTTTTTACCTGAATTATGAAAAAGTTTTTAAATGGCATAAATTTATGTAGCTTGCTATCAATTTATTACTGTAATTATCAAAAAAATTTTAGCTCTACCTATATTGCACACATAAAGAGCTTCAAATTATTTTTGGATAATTACACACTAATTGGCAACGCTGCAGTGCAGAAAAAACATTTTTAGCTCTCTCTGAAAAATAAAAACATGCGACATACACCTACTCTGTTTGAAAGCTAACAAGCTACTAATTAGAGTTGTGTCGGTCATGAACGAACTAGTTCAATTGAACGATTCTTTTCACTGAGCGGTTGAAACAGTTCAGTTTTAATCGCTCTTTTGTTTCATTTGCTTCTTTTGTTTCACATGAACCTTTTTTTTACTTGATTCGTTTGCTTCTTTTGTTTCACTTGATATCTTTGCTTCTTTTGTTTTTCTTACGCGTAAGCTTTAAAACGTTTATGCATAGTAGCCACATTCGTGCCATGCGAACGGATTTTTTCAGCTACTGGAAAAATTGTGTCAGAAAGGCGAACTCTTTTAAAGCCAAATAAAGTGGGTAGCATAGTTTTCCTACACAGCAATTGTAATGTATCCTTCTAAGGGTGGTATAAAACTTAGCTTTTGTGGTTACTGCTCTGGAACTGTACGCACGTACTGGCTAGCTAGCTAGATCGGGAGTTATGGGCGGGGGTCGTGTTCCAATGTAACCGTTTGGTACAATACAAAAAAAAATTTTACGTGCGCTTTAACTGCCCGTGTTGTATAAAAAAAAAGATAAAAGTTGTGACATAAAAATAGAACACCTAATTGTCTTCAAATTTCCTTGTAATCATTAGCACAGATGATAATGCTAAGGCTCTTAACCCTCCCAACCGTGTGTTTCTATGCTAAGGCCTGTTTATTTGCATAAAAACCCTATCACACCTTACCTTACCTCCGTCCCTGTAGTTCTACATTAAACAAAAATTTCACACGCTCATTATGCTTTCTCGTTTGTTTTTAGACATATCGATAGAATTATATGTATGTAGGTATATTATAAAATATTTTATTGATAATTCATTACATTTCTTTCTCTTAAAAACAACAAGTATTTTCAAATATACTCATAAAAAAGAGAGTTTTGTTATAAGTATAACAGTTTAAGTAAAAGAAATTATATAGGGATTACTTATAAAGTAATATTTAGAATAAGAAAGATAAAAAAAACTAAATAACTTGAAAAAAATTGCAAATTGATAAAATTAAAGATCAAAACAAAAACAATTAATAATAATCCATCAATTAAAGTTATTATTTTTGTTTTGTTCTTTTGCTTAGTTTAAAGAAGAAATGAATGAAGGTAAAAAAAAACCAACGTTTGTAGTAAACGTAAATGATAATAAAAAAAATCATTAAAAAAAATAATGTTTTGACTTACAGTGGGGTATCGATTCCAACGGAGCTGAAGGCCTTCTGCTTGTTGTTGTTGTTGATCTCGATTGCCATTGTGATAAAATTTATTATTTAGGGGTTTTGTTAAGATTTGGTTAAAATTTAGTTTTACTAAGTACTATTAGGATAATTATTATTATTTTTTTTTTTTTTAACTTCATTTAATATAAAATAATACTTAATAGATTTAGTTTTAAGCACTAGTTAGTATTGGCTTCTTTAAAAAAACCAGTTTGGTTATAGCAGGTCACATAAAAATATAATATTAGTAAATAAGTTTTCAGCAAACAATATGTTTCCTTTTTTTTTTGTGTTAAAAGGCTAGTTTATAAGGGTTAGTTTTGCGATTTATAAAATATCAAAATTGTAAATGTTTGAAATTAGGTTGAAAGCAAATGAATTTATAGTTAAGTTTAAGTTATTGAAATCAAAAAAAGTGTTAATAATATAGCGCAATAATAGGGTAATAAATTATATAAATTGTACATTAGGTTACGTTGGATTAGGCACAATTTATCGGTTAAAACTTTCACGTTTCCCTGTTGTCCTTTTCTAGATCTTGCTTTCGCTAAAGTAGCACATGGTGACGGGGCCGACAATATGTCTGCAGGGTAATTAAAAATTGAATGAAATTTTGAAAGGGGTTGCTTCGTCTGTTTAAATAACACGGAATCGGTTTTCTGGGCTGGTAACAAAAAAAGTATCCCTCGAGTGAGTAGGTTGGCGTTAGTTTAGCCCAACTGTACTGAAACTTTGACAGGAATGAAAAAGTCCTCGAGGGTCAATGGATATCGTCCTAAAGTAGGGTTAGGGAATCAGTAAAAAAAAAACAATACTAATAAAGAATTTTAATCCTCAATTAAATTACCTGTTTTCCTTTTTTTCTACGAATTTTCCGTTTTTCCATAAATTGGGAATTGAGAGGTGTGAACCAAAATTTTGTAGAGGCACAGAAAGGCTTTTACGTAAAAATTATAAGGCGTTAAAACAGACCTTGTTTCACAATAAAATTTTTATTTGGTTTTCCGTTTTTCCTTTAATATCATTTAAATTATTAAAAATTGTTTGTTTTTAAAAAAAAATCTTAACTTCAACTAGACCACGTTTTTTTTTTTAAATTTTATTCCTAGATTTTTTTACTTCTTACATGTGATCTGCTTCGCTGCAAGTTTAGAAAGATCGTCTGATCTTTTTACCACTAATAGCCAAACCGCCGATTGCGTTTTTAATAAAATGTTAAAGGTATACTTTGGTGCATACATAAATATGTATATGAAGAGCTTTTTTTTCATATCTTACAAACATAGAGAGAAGCAAAAAACGTATGAAGGTCAAAGAAGACAAATCTAACACGATCTTGCAAATCGCTCTCATTATGTGTAGCTTTTGAGAAAAGACATACATGGTAAAAAAAAATTTTTGCAGCCTACCATTAGCCAAAAATAAGCTTACACAGAATGTATAAAATTAAAAGTACAAGGTGACCATACCGTGGATAATTTACTAATAAATTTTACCTGTAAAAATAGGTTTATAATTAAAATAGGCAAATAATAAAAAGTTATGTAAAAAAATCGCACATTACACAATATGTGAATAAAGATTTTTTTTAATACTTTTGTGTAAATTGATGTTAAAATGTTGAATTTTAATTTGCTTTGTATCCATAAATAATTGCAATAAAACTGATATATGTATGTATGTATATAACAAATAGGTTCTTAAGATTATTTTAAAAAATATGCAAATTTTATGTCCTATTTTCCACCAAACCGCAATTAAAATATTTTTTTTTACTAAAAACACCTAAAAGAAGGTAGGTATGTTTATGTTTAAATTTTTCATTTCGTAAAATAATATTCAAAATGTACAAATAAACAGAAAAAATACCGGTTGAAATAAAAGACTATTTGAAAAAAAACCGACCGACCTAGTTCACTAAACTAAATTGAAACAAAAAGACCGGTCAGTCAATTAAACTATTAAGCACAACTCTACTACTAATTGAAAGTTTTTATTTTTCATATGTTTGTTGTTTTGATTATGATTACCGTTTGCAATGATGAAAACAAAGCGTATGGATTTTTTATTTATGAAAGATTGTGTAATGTTAATAATTTGTTATGTTTTTTTAGGTTTACGATCGAAAAATAAAATAAAAATAGCTCGCCATGAATTATAAAAGCAATATCAGTAAACAAAATACGATATTTATTTAAAAATACAATTTAATCAGGATTAGTTATTCAGTTGCTGTTTGCAGATTTTAAGAAGCGTTTTGGTAGGAAAACAATTTATTTTGGAAAACCCTGGTTGTAATATTCACGAAGAGAGTAAGTAAAAACCCGAAAATCTTCGTTAGCTGGGTAATATGGGTGAAGACCACTGGTATAAATACATTCCCAACAGCGTTGCCAGGGGAAGCTACGAAAAGTTACATATTTTCACCCCAGAAGTTACGTTTTTTCTTAAAAAGTTACATTTGCGAAAAAAATGTTTTTTAAGGTA
Source organism: Melanophora roralis (assembly GCA_963583895.1). Classification (NCBI taxonomy): domain Eukaryota; kingdom Metazoa; phylum Arthropoda; class Insecta; order Diptera; family Rhinophoridae; genus Melanophora; species Melanophora roralis. The sequence continues at coordinate 67,954,800 of OY757188.1, forward strand.
AATTTACAGAAAAAGAAATTGCAAGTCGACATAAAGATGTAAAATGTTTTTAAAATATACCTAAACTTAATAAGGGCCTTTTTACGCAAAACAAAGCATTTATTCATTCGTACGTATTTGGCCAATTCCACGTAAAGCAGCTTAAAACGGGAAAATTATTTTTAACTTTTATGAATTATGTTAAATTTTAAGTTTAAAAATAATACCTGTACCAGTCGTTTAAAGATTATTTTTAAAATTTTAAAGTTCTACAATCCCTATGAAAAATTGCCTTTAAAACGCTATTAAAATGGTCCTTCCAGTAACAATGGAGCGTTATGACACAAATAAGTTATTATTTATTTAATTAGTTTTAATCTTTTGAATGAATTCCTAGATTATATGAGTTAGTGAGTACTAGCTACCTACTTGATTTTAAAAAGATTGTATTCGATTAATAATAACTCCCCATTTAGAGGTAATCAATAATATAAGTACATTTTAGGTAGTCCAAAGAATCTCCTTTCCCAAGTATTGTGCGTTGTTCTGTGACTAAAATAAAAAGTTACGAAAATAAGGCCTAATACGATCAAATTTTACATGTTACATAGAAGGTCAAAAAGTTACATAATATGTAACAAATGTAACCAACTGGCAACGCAGATTCCCAAGTTGTCCTAAAAAATTTTCAAAATTTCCTCCTCGGGGTATAATGTATTTTTTTTTCTCTTGAAAAATTTTGCCAACAGCTTTTATAGTTTTGCCAACACAGACGTTTAATTTAAAATTTCCAAATCCTGTTATACAAAAAAAATGCGTAATTATTTTTCTATTGAAACTTTGCTTTTTCCCTTTAAAATAAAGTTTTCCTATTGGAGATTGTCTAACATCAAACAAAAGTTTCAAGAACCTTTCAGTTTTTTTTTTTCTTTGCTCTAAGAAAAAACAACGTCTTAATCAATAAAGGATACGTACCACTAGTCTTCACCATATGATTGGTATATTTCTTAATATGGGCCCTATACAAATGCCCTGCCGAAAAAAAAAACATTTTGGGCTATAAGCTGCTTGGATATTACTTTGGCTTTTCAAAATTTTGCACACATATTTATCTTTATGGCACCAACTATTATACTGAATACAAAAATTTTTTCATATAGCCCCAATATTAATGTGGTGTAAGATATTCTAGGGTCGGGCTTGACTGCCTATAACATTCTTACTTGTTTACCAGATAAGGACAAAATTGCAAATTGTTATCAAAAAGCAATTTATATTTTTTTTAACTTTTAAAACGCAATTTAAACTATATTCCAATTTTTCTTAAACGTTATTTTTGCCCTTTTGTTAAATCCCAAGGGTAAAAAATGCAACGATCTCAGAGGTTTCTAAAACCGTATTTTATTTAGGTTTCTACATCTTTCGGCTTAAAGCTACGAAATAGTCCTTTAAAGGCAAATACATAACTTTTATTGTTTTTCTCTCCAGAGGGTTCAAAATTTAGAAAAGTTAGGCCAAAAACTGTTTTTAAAATTCACAAGTTTTTTTTGTAAATCATGATTCCAATATTGTAATCATTTTTCTTGCAAGATATTTTACCTTGCGTAAGAATTATGTTATATGGATTAACTTAAAATCAAATAGTGAAAAATTAACATGAAATTTGCAAAATGTTAACATTTGTTGGAAAAGAATCCTTAATGGCAGCAATAAAACAAGCCAAACAATAAAAAAGGAAACTACAATATTTAACTACTTAAACTAAAAACAAAAGAAAATCATATATATGAATGATGTTTTTCATTGCAGCTCCTAGTTTGATACAAACAAAATGAATATAAAGTGTCGGTCGGCAAAACAGAATCTAAAATCCCTTTTTATACCCATCACATTAGTGATAAGGGTGAATATAATTTGACATTCCGTTTGCTTTTTCTATAATATTTATTTTCGATCCCATAAATTATATATTTTCTTGGCCCTTATAGAAAGAAAAGTTGATCTTACGATGTCCGTCTGTCCGTTGATCTGTTTAAATCAAGTTTCTAAAACCCCTTAATATTTCTAAAACCATTTTTTGGGTATCAACACATTACTTGTGAAAATTTCGCTTTTGAAATCGAGAAAAATAGCCTGATAATTGAAAGAGATATAAGCCAGCAACCATGACTATCTTTGTTTATTTTTCTAAGCTTGTACACAAAAACCTCTACAACTGCCCTGGAGTTGTCCCTACACGTGTGCAACGCAAGACTGACTTCCACTATTTTTTCCTCTGAAACATTTTTGTGGAATATACTTCTCCCTTTTCTTCGGCCCTTCAAAGGGTTTCCATGCAAAATTTGATAAAAATTTGGATAAAAACCCTTACAATTTGCCTGAAGTCGCCTTAAGAGGTATCAAATGTATCACAGACCCTCATTAGTTATCCCTCCCAAACATATTTCTAGAACATACTTATCCCCTATCTTCTTCGTCTAAGGAAGCTCTACATCTTTAGGGTGCTCGCGGATAGGTCAAATGTAGAACTAACTCCATACTCATTTTTCCTTGCAAACATTTTCCTTGAATATGATTTCCTCCTATCTCCACCCCCTAAAGGGGTTTTCCATACGAAATTTTAAAAAATTAGAGTAAAAACCGCAGCCGAATATAGCACTCTTACTTGTCTATATTTTAAACGACTGGTTGGAAAAAAAGCATCATATAGTTCGTTTTAAACTTTCTTTGAAAATTAATTTATTTTAAGACTCGATATACTTCCGAAATATATTGCATTATTCCCTAAGTTGCTATGAAAATATTTATTGGGACCTTAATATAGAGAAGCCCTAACTCTTTTTTTAAGTCCAGCTTATTTTGATATATGAGCCGACCATTATCGAAATAAACGAAAATATGGGCTTATAAAAAATAATAGTTAAGGCCTTTTGGTATTAAGGAAACGATAAACTTACGTATGTATATGTACACAGAGTGCATATAGCTTTTTGCTCGTTAACAAGTAACGAAAAAAACTATGCATAAAAGAAAATAATTTGGCAACAACTGTAACACACCTAATTCAGCTTGAAATGAAAAAAAGCGTTAAATAAAAATTATAACTGTTGCAAAATGGTAAAAAAGTAAAAAAAGATAAAGGGCTTTTTAAAAACTAGAAAAAACACTTCAAAGGATGAAAGTAAACAAAAATGAAATTTTAAATTAAGCGCATAAATATTAACTGCTTTGCAGAGGAAAAAAAATATTAACAATTAAGGAATGATTTTCATTTTAAAAAATGTGCTTTAAAAAAAAACTTAAAAAAAGTTTAAAAACTCTATTCATTATAATTTATTCTTATATATACAAGTTTATTTGTTTGTTTGTGATGCAATCACGCCTTAGCGGCTGGTCGGCGCCACGACCACAACAACTTACATATATTTGTACTTCTACTGGAAAAGTTTTATATCCTTTTACTTGCACTTTTACTTCACCGATTATTTTAAATTTTGTACCCGTACATAAGGCCACTTAAGGCAAAATATTTAAACCTACAAAGTAGGCTGGCCATGCTTACAACAATCAGAATCTTAATTAAATTAAACTTTGCTCGCATACTAACCGCTTCTAAGGTAAAAACATTTACGGCTAAAAAATAAACAGTGCCGTGCCCATAAAAATTGAACTTAATACTGGGGTCCTTATGTCAACGATTTTTTGGAAATTTGTGCATACGTATGTTCGTATGTCACAATTCTCAAGGCTTCATATTAGGCAGTGCCAAGCCCCTTAAAGTAAAATGTTAATACAGGTGCTTCTGCGTGACCGTAAAACTATGAATACTATCCGGTTGAAGAGTAGAAACGTTTAACGCAAAACAGTGGGAGGTGACACGCCCTCATAACTTCAACTTATTATACTTATTTTACTGCACCTCTTTTTTTAAATATGTATGTATGTACAAAGTCTACAATACAAAAATTCCCAAGGTTAAAGAGTAGATGGGGCAACTTAAATATATAAAGCCTGGCCGGTTTTGATAAAAGTTTGTTCGCAAATTAACCGCTTCCAGATACAGATTTTTTGAGCCAAAAAATAAACCGTGTTTTTTTGTAATTCTACTGTAATGATATGAACAAGATTTCGTTATAGTACTTGCAGCTCCTTGCTTTAAAATTTAAAAAAGTGTGGTGCTACGCCAACAAAAATTAATACAAGGACTTCTTCTGGACTGATTTTTTAAAGAATTTTTTAAAGTAGAATAGACTTGTAATGACAAAATCTTAGAACAAAAAAGTCGGAGATATGCCAATAACAAATTAATTTACAGTACAGGTACTATAGCCCGACTGACTTTTTTTTTTACTAAGTACACTTTTTTGAAGCCTTGTTTGTTAGAGTTTTATGGGCAAACAAATGGGTGGTGTTCCTTGTAAAAAAACTAAAGATTCAATACAGGTTCTTTTAAAATACTGATTTTTGTTATTCTTTATATACGTATTGAAAACTTTTAAAGTAAAAATTTCTAAACTATAAAAAAAGAGGTACCATGCCAACAAAAATTAAAATAGTTTTTCTGTATTTTAACTATATCTATTGGTTTTTATGAGGTTTTGATTTAATAGGTTTGACCTAAGGAAATTTATATAAATTTTAAAAATTTTGTAAGTTTAAATGTAGCACAAAAACAGTACTGTAATCTTAAAACCGGAAGGGTGAGCAAGCATGGCTTTTTTATATGACTAAAAATATTTTATGTTATATATTTTGAACAGCCACATGCAGACTCGAAATTTAGTATAAATAGTTAACTATGATTTCTACAGGTTTGATAACGATGCAAAAGGGAGGATAAAACATTTAAACAGTTGGAGCAAGAGATCGATATAAATTCCATGACATTAAAGTATTTGTTTATGTCATGTACCTCCAACAGTTATGGACTCAAGATTTTATTTAAACAAGTGTGACATCTTTACTTTTACTTGTAGCATCATCATGCAATCGAAAAACTTTAAATACATTTATAATATCTATCTTTATCAAAGTTACTTTTAGGCAAGTTTTTTTTAAATATCAAGGGGTTTTATATATCGGGTTAAGCAGAGCGGGCCGGCTAAAGCGAGTCAAATTACAAATGCACGTATAATATTTTTATCTTTGTATTATAACTCATCATCTGATATAACTCAAACTTACACATTTAAAAATAAAGGCTCTACAAAATCCTTTGCGTTCTTTTAATAGGTTATTGATTTTTCTAAATTCTGATATTAAATACATATTTAAAAAAAAACTTCGTATAAAATTTACTTAATTACAATAATATATTATAGAAGTTAACATCACTGTTAGTTGCCCGTGTTCTTAAATTACTTTTTGTAGAAGTGGAAAATAATAGTAAAACCAACCACGGTGCTTGATTATTATTCCTTAAATATAAAAAAAAATAGTTTACAACTTGCTGAAGTAAACACTCGTTTGTCTACTTGATGGATTATGATTCAGACAGCTGATTGTAAATTTCCTCGTTGTGTTCTCTACTGTATAATTTTTCTTCTGTTGTAATTAAAAACTATGGATTACAATTAAAACACACAGACAAACAGATATTTTTTTGTATATTTTTTGAGGTTTTCATAATGAACAAAGAAGTAAATAATTGGTTATTTTTCGTTTCAGACTACTAATAGAAAATAGTTATTAAAAGAGCGTTGAAAGAGACGCTAAAGAGTATTATGTAAAAGTGAAACAAATAATTTATGTGCTTTAATAAAAGCCATCAATACTTCTAAAAGACTTGACTCCATTAAAAGGTTTAATAACATAAATTTTAAAGGTAATTTTTTACCTAGACAACTTTACGTGAAATTTCCTAGTTACAACTAAAGTTCTTGTTTTTAGTAAAATTCTCTAAGTATAGAAAACTTTCATTCTCAATGTCTATAAGAACAGCTGTCTGCCTTTTTTCATGTAAGAAATATGACTGATTCAACATCAAATTGTCGTTACCTTCTCTGAGGTATAGATGCAATAAGAAAGGGTTTCAGGAAGTTTGGACTTTAGAGGGTAAAAATTGGAACAAAAATATTAACAATAAAAACAAAAATTAAAAAAAATCGTATTCAAAAACAGGAATATATTTTCAACATTTTTCAAAATATTTTTCTAGTTTTGCCCTAAGGGAATAAAAAGAGAAAATATATCTTGTTCCTTTTTATCCTAAATTAAACATGAAAAAAATTTAAATTTCTCTCGACATGCACACAAAAGAAGATATGAATGCATTTGTGGTACTGAAGCATTAAATTTTTTTTTTAATTTGCTTATTTAATCATTACTTTAGTGAAGTAACCATAATTATGAAGTCTTTAACTTAATTAACACTAGTTCACTCAGTGTCAGTTTAAATTTAAGTTCTTCAATTAAAATTAACTTTTCATTCGAAAGCAATTCTGTCCTTCCTCTCTTTCCAAACTAGTGTGTTCGTAGGTTTCGAAAAAGTGGATTTCAATGTACTTGTAGCTAATGTTGATACTTCTCTAAATGCTTAGTTTAAAATTTTGCATTCTAACTAGTAGAACTGTCGCTGTTTAAATATACCAAGGAGCACCAGTTGCCATGTTTTTTTCGGATGACGATACATGTATTTAAGTTAGAGGCTGTGCTCCTTTATTGTGCACCATAGTACCAAATTGAGTTTGTTATTAAGCTTTAAGACAAAAGCTTAGAATGCACGCGAAACATATGCATAGTTTCTACCAATTAACCAACGAGTTTAAGCTGTCATAAGCTTAACTTATGGTATTTAGGAAAATGCCAAAGTATTTCGCCTCAATGCGTTGAGACACCATCCTTTAACTTATAAAAATGAAAAGCACATTTTATTTGCATTAAGTTAATGTAACGGGAATTAATATTTACTCATTTATATTTATTTCCAAAAATTTACCCACATCTCTATTGGTCAATATGATGTTTTAGTTCGTTCGAGTCTTCACTCTAATGATTATGAGTGTTGTGAAAGTTGGTAACACCAGAAAAAATCTAGGTGTGTTTAAGGCTGTTTGTTAGAGTATCTCCTACATAAGGCAAGTACAAAATTGGTACCAGAATACCACCTTGAGGCTTAGTAGACCTTTTTAGTTGGGGGCAACTTAAGTAATTTCCCTCCTTGATCAATAACTGTCATCCATTTATGTACTTTTATGCAGCATGAGATAAAAACGAAATTTGTATCAAATGCTAAAAACTAAGAAAGAAATTCCAAACCGTTTTTTTTAGTGATGAAAAATTAAATTTATCCTCTTTATGATTGAAATTGTTTTATATATTTGTATATCGTGTGGCTGTACAACAAAATTAAAGGTGATCCAAGAGTAAAAATACGCAATAATTGCAATTAAAACCACACTGCTAACTAAAGAGGTGTCAGAGCTTTTAAATCTAGTTAAGTGTTTTTTATGCAGAAAACTGTTATTTGCCCTTTCCAGCCGGAAAATGTACTTACTACAAATATGCCCCATTGCCCAACTTTAAGTAAAGTAAACGCAAACACCATCAGTCTACACGAAAACTAACTCAAATTGTTTCTAATAAGTAAAAAGACTGATGGGAATTTAATTTTCAAAAACGGCATAAAATCCCATACCGTTTTTTAAATTTGTGGTTATTTAGCTTACGATACACAACTAAACAGGGATATCCTTTTTGATGGCTTGGCTATATTGATCATATCGAGAATTAAGCACCAGTCAATGTGTAGCCTTTCTGAGCTTTATATCCTTTCACCTAATATCCCCATCAAAGAAATTTTTCCAAAACCTTTCAAATTTGTCTGTTTGTTGTATGTCTAGATTTGAAATAAAAAAAATAGTACAACAGTTTTTCGAGGATTTGAGGTCTCAACTTTTTATTTGCTATCAACCACAGTGCTTAGGATACATATTCTGGCTCCCGTTTAGTTAGCTCTAGGCCTCACGTTTTGTATGACTTCGTGTCAGAAAAAGGTATGAATGTAACTTCAACTGAGCAATTTTTTTATTAGCTAACGGACCAAAATAAAATTCCAAACAACATTGATTTCAACGTAACAAAAGGCATATCCCTGCAAAGTTTAAAAGTTCAAGCCACATTCTAGTCATCTCTAATCCACCTGCCTATAATAGTCGCCAATTGCAGTTTTCACAAAATTGTAAAAAGTTTTTTTCTCTTCTCTTAAAAGACAAATTGGCTCGAATGCAAAAAAAAAATCAGTATTCACTCGCAAAATTAACCTACACAGAAAGAAAACCCTGTTTCTAAAATCAAGAATTTTATTCTTAAATTTATACAAAATCTTTCCTAAAATTTTTAAGTACGATCCGTACTTACATTTTCTTAAATCAAACCTATTCGGATTGCTTCAACAAATCAAAACAACAATTAGCAGAAAATAACGTGTTAATTTAATGAATTATTTTGCATTTGAAAACCAAGTGTCTCGGTGGCCTAGAGGTAGCAGTGCAGAAAGTCCTTGGTTCGAATCTCAGCTACGGTAAGTACAAAAAGTGAAGCTTTAAACTGTAATTTTTAGGCGTCTAAAAAATAAAAATAATATATAAAATTCTTCTCCTTTAATAAAACTCTATAAGTCAACAAAATGACATTTGGATTACTCCCGTTTAAGCTTAAATCAATCTTTTATTTGGCTTACATCAAGTACGATTCCGAACTTAAATCAATCCTTTTTTGGCTTAATTGTGGCTAAAAGTGAGAAATTCGTACTTGAAAAATCGTACTTGGAGTAAGAAATTTCGTACTTGGTTTAAGAAAAACCGTACTCATCGTACTTTTGACACAACAATGGTTTGACTTAAGTAAAGTTTACTTGGTTTATTCATTGTGTGTACTACTAAAAATTCCGAGAGGTATTGAGGACTGTCTAAATAGCATTTTGAAAAACATGCTGAATATATTTCTTCTACCTGCCACGATTCGAGATACGACAGAATTTTTTTCTGCAGATATTAAGCCGATTTTACCATTGTAAAGAAGAGCCGGCAAAAAAATCTGGATACCACACCTCGTTATGGTGGTCAGGCAAGTGTCGTAGAAACTCGATTCTGTTAAACCACCACTGCGCATTCTTAAAAGATCCTGAAAAGAAATTAAAATAGAAAGATGCGGTCTTTCCGCAAACTATTTTAGAAACATTTTCACTCCCAGTACATGTACTGGTGTGATTGAAATACTGCATGTAGTTTCTCTAAAACCTTGAGAAATACCATTTTAATTTTTAAATGTCGTAGAAAGAAATAAAAATAAAGTGTTATAAGGGAATTTTTTTAAGTTTTAACACCATATTACGGCTTAAATCCCGCCAATATTAAAAGTTGCCTTAGAAAATTGATTGCTGGACCTAGAGATAAGCTTCCAAATAACGGATGTTACAGGCATATGAGTCTTTTACGGAGGATGTCGAAGTTGCTATAGAATTTATTTAGGAACAAGCTGACCGGGATTTTAAATGATGACAAATGCATTTCAAATCATCAATTTAGTTTTAGATTACAAAACAATGAGGAGTGTATCGAAAAAATTTGTAGTTGCATTAAGTAAAATAAAACTCAATCGTGCATATAAAAACTTTTTAAAATACGCAAATTTGTTGTCATATTGTACAAATTTATTCAACATTGAAATCCTAATTTATTATTTCGTATTTATAAAATTATCGACTTTTTTTGGAAGTCCTTTCATTTAAAATTTTACAGTTGCTTTTGTTATGTTTTTGAAGGAGGTGGTCCATCTACACTTAAAAACGGACATGTTCTGGAATACCATTTCTGTGTTCTTTAATTCTTTTTTAACAAGAGCCCAGTACCTTTCCACAGGCCTAAGTTCTGGACAGTTAAGTGGATTTGCCTCTCGTGGCACAAAAGTTACATTATTCTTCAAATACCACTCAAGTGTCTTTTTGCCATAATGGCATTATGCCAAATAAGGCAAAAAATATGTAGGCACTCGGTACTATCTCAAAAAAGGTAAAAGTCGTTTTTGTAGGCACTTCATGATATAAATTTTTGTGTTTACGTGCAACAAATGCTTGGCTTCGTTTGTCACAACTGCAAATAGCTAGCCACACAAGAAATTTCTTAGGGAATTTTGTTTGGTTTTTTGTCCGGAACTCTTCCTGAACATTACCTCTTTTATCAGCAACATAAAAATCTTGGCCTGGAAGTTGAGAAAAGTCTTCCAGTACGTAGCTTTCGTCATCCATCACACAACAGGTTTATTTTTTTATAAAATCTACCTAAAATTTGATGTGTCTTCAGCCCAGCATAAGCTTTCGTCCTTTGGACAAAACTATTAGAGCATTTCAAGGTACGCGCTGCTTTTCTGATAGAAGTGTTATGTGCTCTTCGAAACCTTTGCTCGACTTCTTTTACCTTACCAATATTTTTTGACCTTTTTTATTCCCTGATCCAGGTTTTTTTTTTAATTTTCAGGTGCTCCTTATACCGTTAAATGGCATTTGAAACAGTTCGAGGGTCAATTTTAAAATTTTTTGCTATTTTCTTAAAAGTCCATGACGGATTTTTTTGAAAAGTTTTAATTACATTTTCACCTACTTTTTTTCGCAGTCTATTTTGATCGTAATAACAATTGAAAATTAATGAGTCTTTAAAAATATAGTATCTGACATTTATATAAAAGCTAATGTGATAGAAAGAAGAACTATTTATTGCGCGATTTGAATTTTATTTAACTTAACGCAACTACAACTTTTTTCGATACAATCCTTACTAACAACTAAATCGATTCACAGGTTGCGTATTAGGATTAGAAATGTATATTGTTTGTTTAAACCAAATATTAAGGATAAATTACCCGAAAAAAGTCTACTCGGGGTTTTTTAATTAAAAACAAACAATGAATTCTTTAAAAAATTGTAAGTAATATAAAATACCTTTTTTTCAATAATGAATTGTTTTTAAAATTAAATTTAATATACGGGTGGGTCTTGCCTAAAATGCATGCGAATATTTTTGAAAGTAAAATTTTAAATGCACATACCATAAAAATGTTTTAAAACACCTTGCAAAAATATATTTTACTACGCATGGCAAAACGTGCTCGATTGCCTTAATATTCTGTCCCACTTTTGCAAGAAATTGTGAATAAATTAAAAACAAAATCATTTTAGAATGCGACATGTATTTTTAACTGAAAATATCTATGTATCTTTGAGTGAAAGAGCAATTTAAACTGCAGACACCTGAATGAATACTAAAGTTCAGTTAAAAAAGTTTTTGCAATTTTAATATCAAGGGCACACCCTCAAACATGCTGGCATTTAAATAGACACAATGTCAAGGTGTATTTCCTGTTTATGCACTTATAAAACTATTTATGTAAATTTGTTGCATCTTTCACTTTATAAAAGCTAATAAAGCATAAATGTGAAGAAGAAAAATTTTTACAAGATGTTTATTTAAGATGTTGTAAGAAAAATATAAAATTTAAATATATCTTGTGTAAAGGTACATGTTTTATTGCTTTATTGAAATTAATTTTTTGTTCTGGTTTACGTTAAAAAAAAAAATCCCATTTATGACTTGGTTAAAGATCCATAGCGAATGCAAAAAAAACTCCCTTTGATTTTATTACCTCAATGTACGCATACAGTGGGTAACACATAGTTTTTCTTTGATAAGTTTTTTGCGCCTAACAGTTAAGAAAGATATAATTACACCTTTTTTTAAATACAGAAATATGTAATTGAATACCTAATGAGCTTTTATTAATCACAATTACAATCTGTTTTTGGCATTTTTAAAAAGAGAAAACTAGGTATCTTGTAGCAATCACAAATTTTTATATTAATAAAATTATAACACTTTTAAACTTCAGTTTGTAAATGCTTATTTTGTAATATTCCAACATTAAGAATATGGTAGAAAGTCTGCTAATAATTTGATGTAAGAACCAATGAAATGCATAAAGACATACTTAAACCAACAACAAATCAAATCAACCAAAGGTTAATTTTTAGACCAATATAATGTGGAACTATTTATTATACCCTTCACATAAGTGAAAAGGGTATATACATATAAGTTTGTCATTCCGTTTGTAATTCCTTTATTATTCATTTGGGACCCCATAAAGTATATATATTCTGGATCCTTATAGATAGGGAAACCGATTTAGCGATGTCCGTCTGTCCGTCTGTCCGTCTGTCTGTCCGTCTGTCCGTCTGTCCGTCTGCATGTGTGTCCGTGTTATGGTTGAAATCAACTTTCTGAAGCCCCCCGATATCGCATAGACCCGAATGTGGTATCAAACTGTCACAGATAGTCGCGAGAAAATCGGTATTGAAATTCAGCAAAATCGCCCGATAAATGACCGAGATATAAGCAAAAAACCACGACTACCTCGGTTTTTTGAGTCTACAACAACAACAAAGAACATACTTTTACATGTAATAATATAAAAACAACAAAAAAACAACAAAAAAAGAAAAAAACAGAATCAGTCATGTCGATATTATTGAAACACACCCAAACCAAAAATTATATTAGTATAAGTGTTCATACATATAACAGCGTTGCCATACAAAGCTTAATTTAAACATTTTTAAAATCGCTCCTACGGCTTCCAGGGTTCTCCTACAAAGGTAAAATGTAAGACCGACCCAAATTATTTTTTCCATCCAAACATTTTTGTGGAACATACTTACTCTCTAACTCCAGCCCCTGACATGGTTGCCATACAAAATTTTAAAAAATAAGGTAAAAACCGCTACAACTTCCCCGGAGTCGCCCGTAGAGGAAAAAAATTTATCACAGACCCCCATTAGTTTTTCCTCCCAAACGTATTCCTAGAGCATACTTACCCCCTATCTCCACGCCCTGAGGGGGTTGCCATACAAAATTTACAAAAATTATATGAAAATGCCCACAACTTCTTCAGAGTTGGCCTTAGAGCAATAAAGGGTACCGCCGACCCCCATTAATTTCTTCTCCCAAACATATTCCTAGAACATACTTACCACCTATCTCCACGCCCTAAGGGGGTTGCCATACAAAATTTACAAAAATGATGTAAAAATGCCCACAACTTCTTTAGAGTTGGCCTTAGAGCAATAAAGTGTACGACCGACCCTTATTAGTTTCTTCTCCCTAACATATTCCTAGAACATACTTACCACCTATCTCCACGCCATAATGGGGTTGCCATACAAAATTTACAAAAATGATAAAATGCCCACAACTTCTTCAGAGTTGGCCTTAGACCAATAAAGTGTACGACCGACCCCCATTAGTTTGCCCTCCCAAACATATTCCTAGAACATACTTACCCCCTATCTCCACGCCCTGAGGGGGTTGCCATACAAAATTTACAAAAATTATATGGAAATGCCCACAACTTCTTCAGAGTTGGCCTTAGAGCAATAAAGTGTACGACCGACCCCTATTAGTTTCTTCTCATAAACATATTCCCAGAATATACTTACCCCCTATCTCCACGCCCTGAGGGGGCTGCCATACAAAATTTACAAAAATGATATGAAAATGCCCACAACTTCTTCAGAGTTGGCCTTAGAGCAATAAAGTGTACCACCGACCCCCATTAATTTCTTCTCCCAAACATATTCCTAGAACGTACTTACCACCTATCTCCACACCCTAAGGGGGTTGCCATACAAAATTTACAAAAATGATGTAAAAATGCCCACAACTTCTTTAGAGTTGGCCTTAGAGCAATAAAGTGTACGACCGACCCCTATTACTTTCTTTTCCCAAACATATTCCTAAAACATACTTACCCCCTTTCTCCACGCCATAATGGGGTTGCCATACAAAATTTACAAAAATGATAAAATGCCCACAACTTCTTCAGAGGTGGCCTTAGAGCAATAAAGTGTACGACCGACCCCCATTAGTTTGCCCTCCCAAACATATTCCTAGAACATACTTACCCCCTATCTCAACGCCCTAAGGGGGTTGCCATACAAAATTTACAAAAATGATATGAAAATGCCCACAACTTCTTTAGAGTTGGCCTTAGAGCCTATTTAAAAATTAGAAATATTTCATAAGTAAAAAAATGGTTAAAAATAAAAAAAGTTTGGGATTGCGAAAGGTTAATGTGAAGGGTATATAAGATTCGGCACAGCCGAATATAGCGCTCTTACTTGTTTTTTTTTTCTTTCATTCTCTATACAATATGCAATCATTTATACATCCGAATATAAAAATTACTTTAAATCCAGATAAAAAGTGTTTATATTACTTGAAATAAATATTATTTAAAGCCTACACATAAAAACAAAATCTCTTGAGTAGATTCTTAAACAATGAAATGTTAAGATACACACTTACAAAAGTAAAATGAGAGGAAAGAATATTTATTTCAAGGTAATCTAGAACATGCACTAAGAAAGCGGAATTGTATGTATTCAGTTTCATTTGTGTTAATCAACAATATACGAGGTTTTATAAGACATTTACTTTACAAATACTTATTTGTAGTTTCACTTAATTACGGCTAAGTAACATCTACATGCCGGAAGCGTAGTTTATTTTTAGTTTTTTTTATTTTACTTTTAATTATCTGCTTGTTTTTAACAAGGTGTAGATGACCTTTAAAATTATATGTTGATTTTAGTTGTTTTATACATACACCGCGTATGAGTGATATACTTCTGCATTAATATAAAAATATGACTCATGCGTATATATTCAAATATAGTACAAACATTTTGTAAGATAAAATCAGATAATATTTGAATTTATTTATGTCGTTTTTATTTGAATTCATTTTTTAACCATTTAACTGTACAACAATATTTAAAAAAAAATTTTATAGTTTTTGATAAGTAATAACAAAAGTTTACAAATTAAGGAACTAGCAGTTGTTTCTAAGGGGTTTCGGGCAGTCAGTTCAAATGTCCATTCAGTTTTTTCATAATGGTTTTAAGTTTTTAGTTATGACGTTACCTTAAAAACCAAGGAACTTTCATGTCATATAAAAGTATAACTCAATAGCTGTGCATTCCAATTTAATAAGTAAAAAATTCAAAATTCTATAACAAATAAACTTCTGTATTTTTTTAAGTCTACTTTCTTTTTTAAAAGACATTGGAATAGTCTTGCAAAAAAAAAAAAAATTTTCTTGCAAATTTTTTAACCGCTTGATTTTGTATCGCAATAAAATATTAAAAAAAAAACTTAAGTATATTTTTTTATAAGTCTGCAAAAAATCTAAACCATTTAATGTTTAAGCCGATTGAAAAGTTTTGAATTAACTCATGATTAGGTTTTTAAGTTAGTGCTTTCAGGCAAAACAACAAAAATGTAGTAGACCAAACATAGCACAAACATACATTGTTTCGGACTAAAAAAAAGACTGATGCTTCTTAAGCTTTTCTAGGTGCTGAACTTAAATATGGATCCCTTTTTTTAATTGATTCTTGTTTTTGAGGAAAACCGATATTTTTCAAATCACCGCACCAACAAAATTAAAAAACCACCTGATTGTAAATCAAACCATTAGTTTTGTACCAAATTAAAAAAATATAACTCAACTTCTATTAAACTTACTAAGAAATATATCTACAAAAAAAATAGAAAACACAAAATTATTTAATTTTGCATTTAAATGGTTTTTTTCTGCCAAAACGTTGTCAATACCTTCCAAACTAAACAGAAAAAATTGGCAACAGACATCAATTAATTAAAAAAATTTTTTGGTTTTTAAGTTAAAATAATAACAACAAAAATTTTCTGTTAAGCCAGTTACCTGTATAAATTGCAAATTTCCTTATATTTTTTAAATATTTTTAAAATCAACTTACGGTCGATGGTAAAAAAAATGTTTATTATATTTACAACCTAGTTGTTTGAGCAAATTCAATAATAAAATAAGTTTTTTAGCATTTTGTTTGTTCATATGATAAATTATTTGCTGCAATTTTTTTGTTTTGTACTTACTAGATTAGTAAAAAATTTAGGAAAACTTTCACAAATATTCTATTGCAAAAATGCAAATTTTTTATTTAGATATATAAAACAGTTTATGTAATTGCTTACTCTATAAAGCGTATCAAGAGATCAATAAAAATAGTTAACTCATATAAGAGTTACCACTTTCCTTTCCTATATCTAACTACACCATTTGCAATTGTTATTCAGAAATTTCTTTATTATATATCAAAGATTCCATTCCTATTTCAGAAATTTTCACCTATATTTCAGAAATTTCAATTTGTATATTAAAAAATTCTGAATATATTTCAGAAAATTCCATTCATATTTCATAAATGTTTAATTTTATTTCAGAGATGTCTATTTGTGTTTCGGTTTTTTCCAATTGTATTTCAGAAATTTCTATTTGTATTTCAGAGTTTTCCAATTGCATTTCAGAAATTCCTATTTTTATTTCAGAATTTTCCAATTGTAATTTAGAAATTTCTATTTGTATTTTATAACTTTCAAATTGTATTGAGATATTTTCTTTTTGTATTTTAGAATTTTCCAATTGTAGTTTAAAATTTTCTAATTGTATTTCATAATTTTCCAATTGTTTTTAAGAACATGAAATAAATACGTTTATTTTATATTAGTATATATGGTAATGTATAAGTATTTTGAGGACTGATTTGAAACAAAAGTAATAAATTAAAATTTTTAGTAATTCAAACCAGATGTGTATTGTAAAATGCCTATAAAATTATGTAAACCACTCTTAAGTTGTTTACTACCTACATAAACTATTTTAGATAAGGTAGGAAATATGTAAATAAAAACGTATTTTAAAATACACTAAAATTTTCGAAACACTAAAAGAAATTTCTCAAAAATAAATAGATTGTTCTGAAATATAATTGGAAAATTCTGATAAACAAATAGAAATTTCTGAAATGCAATTGGAAAATTCTGAAATACAATTGGAAAATTCTAAAGTATAAATAGAAAGTTCTGAAGCACAAATAGATAATTTTGAAATACAAATGTAAAATGCTTAAATGCAATTGAAAATTTTGGAAGCACAAATAGAAAGTTTTGAAATACAAATAGAAATTTCTGAAAGTCAATTGGAAAATTCTGAAAATCAAATATAAATTTCTGAAATACAGTTAAAACATTCTTAAATAAAAAAAAGAAATTTCTGTAATATAAGTAGAAATTTCTGATATACAATAAGAAATGGTGTAATTTCTTTCTCCAAAATGTAAAGACATACTAAAACTCCTTCCTGGCAGTATTGTTTTGCTGTAAAAAAATGTATAAAATAATATGGGGGCTACCGCTGCCCTTGCTCTTTTTCAAATAATTTTTCCAATCAGGCTCGTCTTCAAGTATCCGCGCCAAGTTTTGTGGCAGCAAAAAGCATTTTCCCATTTTTTTTAAGTATTTTAGCAATGAACTGACTAAAATACTAATGCAACTTAGTTGCCAATAAATCATTATATAGTATTTTACGAATACATTTTAATATGTAAAATGTAAAAAAATAGTCCAAAAATAACCATTTCATAATACCCCTTTTACTGCTGGAAAAATAATAAATCAATACGTTTTGCTTTAACTTAATAGTTATTGTTATCACAAAATATAATATCAAATAATCTTAACAAATCGGTACAATCAGTACTTCTTGATAAAAAATCAGCACATGTCAGTACACATATTTATAATCAGTACACTAGCTCAAAAATAAGTACAAATGGTTTACCTTACATATAGAGGAGTTTCCGTTTGTGTTTGTTATTAGGTAATTGCCTTATTTTTTGATTGATTTATTTATGTAAATAAGAAACAAAATCATTTTTAAAATCTTAAAGCTGTAAAAATAATATTTAAAACTTAATTTAAAGCAAATCTGTGGGCTTATAAGTATGTAGATGTAACAAATTTTTTACAAACTGCTGCTTATTGTAGCATTAAATAAGAAACCAAATGTAATTTAGTAGATGCTTTGAAAAACGTATTAATCTTGGGGTATAAATTTAAAAATACGTAAATATCTACCTCGTCAATTGCAATGTCAAGGCGTTATTAATGCCTTAATGTAAATGAATATATCACTCGTTTTCCTGTCATGTATAAGCCACATGAATTATTCTTTGCAGAAATTTTTTGCTTATGCATTAACACGGCTGGCTCCGGAAATTTGAAAAAACGTACTTTAGCTGGAACAACTTCAGTTTTACGACTAACAAAAAAAAAATACTGTAAAAGTGTAAACATTTCTTGATAAATAAGTCAATGTTAAGTTGTACTTCGATTTTCTTATTTAAAAATTTTTTAAATAATTTTTTGCTGATATCATCATAGTCTTTTTTTTTAATTTTAAAATTATTTAATATTTATAGAGTTTGTTGTTGGTTAAGTTTGTCTATATGCATTTCATTGGTTCTTACATCAAATCATCAGTAGACTTCAACCCAAATTTTTAAAAAAACTTATGAATATTAATATTGTTGGACTATATTTGAAAATTTTTAGAGCTTTACATGTCGTGTCTTTATTGTGAGTGAATTGGTTCAATGTATGTATTTTTATCATCACTAAATCATAATTTAAAGGCAAAATTAAATTCTTAGCAAAAACACATTTCTACATATGCTGACAAAACTTTTTTTAAATTTTACTGCGTAGAAAAAAACTCAGGTAAATATTTAACTACTTACAGCAAAATTATGTATTTGCTAAGCAGTTAAGATGTGAAATAATGAGCTGATTTGGATTTTAAAGTGTGAAGTAAATGTCACAATAACAATGTTTGCTAAAAATATATGTTTTTGAGAGCTAAATAAAAGGTGGATTTTAAAAATATATCTGTTTTAAAGATTTAGTGTTCATCATTATTCTTAAATACGAATACAAGTATTTAAATTTTGTATTTTTTTAACAAATGTTTAGGAAGAATGTAAAATTTGTTTTTGTTATGTATTTTAATGATGCGATTTTATATATGTTATATGGGGCATATCGTCTGTCAGTTTAGTTTGTGCTTTTAAATATTTAACAGGATAAACATGTACTATGCGAACTCGTAGAGCGTCTTGCTTTAATACTTTCCTCAATAATATGACTTTATTTTACAAAAAAGTAAGTCTTAATATAATATAATCACTAAGATGATCACTTTTCTTCTTCTTGACATTAGATTTTGAAGTATCTCCTTCTTTTGATCCCACCTTAGGGTTGCGGTCGTTTTCTTCTACGTGATATGTCACTAGGTTCATCCTTTAATGATTTTCTAGCTGTATTATCTTTTTTAATTCTCAGAGTATTGCCGAGCTAAAAAAACGTTGGATACTAATACACTTAACTATGTCAATATCGTGCCTTTTACGACCCCAGTATTATCCGTCAGCGCAGACGGGACCATTAATTTTTCAAATAATTTGCTTCTCAAACACCATAAGCCCTGCGTCGTTTTTTTCAAGTACTAATACTTCAAAGTCATACAAAAGCACTGGTAATAGCAGAGCTATTAAGAAAATTCGGTCTGTCTGTAGGAAGTAGTATTTGCTTTTGAAATGATTACCTGGTCTTAAAAAGCATCTATTGGCCAATATTGTTCTGTTTTCATCTCAAAGTTATTTTGTTTGTTTAATATATGGCGGTGCTGAGGACGATGAAATTCATTACTACTTTGAAATTGTAGTTTTTTACTTTCAATGTCAGCCAGAGTCTACGGGACGTCTTGTACGTTGATAACATCCCCTTGGTCTTATCTACATTTACTGCCGGAACCACTTTGGAAAATTAAGTCTGGACCTTTTTATTGTCACTTACAGCCTACAGAACTCGCTCCATGATGTCGATATCGTCAGCAAAAGCGAGTGTCATATTCTTCATTATGTAAAGCGTGCCTGATTTATTGACATCTGCGTCTCGTATAACATTTTCCGAAAGGTTGTAAAAAAGATCAAACGAATAGCTGTCTTTTGTCGTGCGATTCAGTTACTTATTTTAACAGTATTCGCATAGTTAAAGTCAGCTGGTTGTATTAATTAAAGAGCAAAACTTTTTTTACAATTTTTATACCCTTCACATAGTGATAGGGTATATATCACTTTGTCATTCCGTTTGTAATTTCTTTATTATTCATTTGCGACCCCATAAAGTATATATATTCTGGATCCTTATAGATAGGGAAGCCGATTTAGCGATGTCCGTCTGTCTGTCTGTCCGTCTGTCCATCTGTCCGTCTGTCCGTCTGTCCGTCTGTTGAAATCAAGTTTCCGGAGTCAAATAAAAAGATACAGACCAGTTAATGGTGTCAAACGATCAGAAATATCCCGCTAACAATCGCTATTTAAAATCAGCAAAATCGGTTCACTATTGACCGAGATATAAGCGAAAACCCAGAGTAACCCTTTTTTTTAGGACAAAATCCGTGCATATATCCCCATATATCTCAGTAAGTATAGTCACTCTTGCCACAAAACTTGGCACGGATACTCCTAAAGAAGGGACCTAAATAATGGAAAAAGTTTTTTCAGATAGGACCAGGGGAAGGGGTATTTTTCCTACAATTGCACATATATGGTGAAATATTTTATGCGCTATATCTCAGAAACTATAACAGCTATCGACATAAAATGTTCAACAAAAAGTGATTGTACGCAAAGATCTACACTTTAAAGAAAAAATTTTTTGAGTGGGGGCAAAAAATGGGGTAGCTCCCATACAAATCGACAATTGTTATAAAATATTCGATACGCTATATCTCGGAAACTATAACAGCTATCGACATAAAATGTTCTACAAAAAGTGATTGTACGCAAAGATCTACACTTTAAAGAAAACATTTTTTGAGTGGGGGCAAAAAATGGGGTAGCTCCCATACAAATCGACAATTGTTATAAAATATTCGATACGCTATATCTCGTAAACTATAATAGCTATCGACATAAAATGTTCTACAAAAAGTAATTGTTCGCAAAGATCTACACTTTAAAGAAAAAATTTTTTGAGTGGGGGCAAAAAAAGGGGTAGCTCCCATACAAATCGACAATTATTATAAAATATTCGATACGCTATATCTCGGAAACTATAACAGCTATCTACATAAAATGTTCTACAAAAAGTAATTGTTCGCAAAGATCTACACTTTAAAGAAAAAATTTTTTGAGTGAGGGCAAAAAATGGGGTAGCTCCCATAAAAATCGACAATTGTTATAAAATATTCGATACGCTATATCTCGGAAACTATAAAAGATATCGAAATGAAATGTTTTACAAAGAATAATTGGGAAATAAGGCCTACGCTTTAGAGAAAAACATTTTTGAGTGGGGTCAAAAAAAGGGGTAACTCCCATACAAAATAACATTTTTTGTTAAATTTTCGATATGCTATATCTCGTAAACTATAACAGCTATCGACTTAAAATGTTCTACAAAAAGTAATTGTACGCAAAGACCTACACTTTAAAGAAAAAATTTTTTGAGTGGGGGCAAAAAATGGGGTAGCTCCCATACAAATTAACAATTTTTATAAAATATTCGATACGCTATATCTCGGAAACTAAAAAAGATATCGAAATAAAATGTTCTACAAAAAGTAATTGGACAAAAAGGCCTACGCTTTAAAGAAAAATATTTTTGAGTGGGGGCAAAAAAAGGGGTAGCCCCAATGCAAATTAATAATTTTCGTTAAATTTTCGATATGCTATATCTCGGAAACTATAACAGATATCGAAATCAAATGTTCTACAAAAAGTGATTGGACATCAAGGGCTACGTTCTGAAGAAAAAAATTTTCGGATGGGGGGTGAAGAAGGGGTAGCTCCCATACAAATTAACAATTTTTATAAAATTTTCGATACGCTTCTGGAAAACTATTACAGCTTTCGACTTCGAATATTCTACAAAAAGTAATAATCAAATAATTTATACATTTTGGAAAAAAGTTGGAGAAGAGCAGCGGGACTAGAACATTAAATAAGTTTTATTAACCTTAAAACATGGATAATGTCGAAAACTTTTAAAACTTTCGACCTCAAATCTTCTTCATCTATGTATTTCTATTATTCATACAAACGTTAAAATTTTGTTATTTTTTCTATGGGCTTTAAAACTCGCACAAGGTTTTTTATTAAATTATTTGCAGTGCAAAATTACTCGGCTGGGTATATTTAAAGACCAATGTGAAGGGTATATAAGATTCGGCACAGCCGAATATAGCGCTCTTACTTGTTTTAAGCTGCTTTACATGCCAATTTAATGACAATAATTTTTTGGATTTGTTAATTTCATCGACAAAAGGTTATTTTGTATCAAATATATTATTTTTACTTGTAAAATGCTTTTCGCTTTTTTAAACTTTATTTTACAACTATTTTTCTTTTAAATCAAATATTTACAAAAATCAACTTGTCTTCTATCGTTTAAAAACTCTTAGGGAAGCAATTAACAGTAGCTTTAACGACAATTTCTGTCGATAAATATAATTGTCGTCGAATTGTTAAAATATACTGAGCCACACTACTGGTCTGAAACCTTATTTGGTACTAAACGGCTCGGGGATATTTTTTTTCAACTGATGTTTTTGTATCAGTAGAGATAATTCTGCGAAGGTGTAAAAATTTGCAATGAAACAAAACTCAGATATAGTTTGAAACATATAGAGTTGCCAAAGGCGAGCTTTTTTCATGCGTTTTTTCCAGAATTTGTAAAAGTGTGTATATCTTGACGGCGATTAATTTACATGGTCTAATACCGTATCAATAAGGCGCAAATCTTTTGTCGACTTTAGATTTAAACCTTAATTTAAACGCTGGAAAGTATTATGTTACTAATGGGATGGAGACTTATTCCTCTATGTTTTGCTCACAATGTTTTGGTTTCTTTTTTGTGAACATAAAACATTTATATAACAAACCTCGGGCATACGTTCTTCCAACGATATTGTACTAACAAGCCGATGAATAAGCTTTATCAGTGTGCTGCTTCAGGTCTTAAGCAACTCAGCAGGCTATCATCGGCTGCTGTTGTTCCGTTCTTTTTAAGCCGGATCATTGCTTTTTCTGGCTAGACGATACACTCTTAATACCGTCTTCTTTCATAAGTGTTGTGGAACCTCCATCTCCAACACTATCGGATACCACAGGATGTGAGTAATGATTTTTTTTTAATTTTTTGTTTAACAATAAAGTTGTAGAATAGCAACAAAATTAGTTATATGTTTAGTATTTTCCGTCGTTTTGTTTCAATATATTAATTGAATAAGCTCCGTTTTAGCTTCCAAAAAATTAATTCTGCTTGCATTTCTGGATAACATGTTATTTAAATAGGTGATGTTGTTAGGCAAAAAAACTACTACCTTTTAGAGGGTACTGATTTAAAATCAACAAAAACAAAAATAATAAAGAGCAAAAACAAAAAGGTCAAAATTAGTTTTTTTTATTTCTGTTATTTGGTGTTGAAAGCAAAAACAAATGAAATATTGTATGGTTTCCTGCAAACTAATTTTTTAGTGTTTTAATTAAAAAACATTTCTGTTGATTTAAATGAATATCTTGTTGGAGGGGGTTTAAATGAATATCCAGTTGTTTAAGGTTATATTACGAGTTGATTTTACCTTAAATGCATTGAGTTCTTTAATACTTACAGTAACTTACTTAGGCGGTCGAGGCAGTACGATCCAGCATATCGGTGTGAATTAATTGGCCCTAATTTACCACTGGGTGAGCAATATGACTTAAGTGCACATACATAAAGAATTCCAACTTATTCTACTAATACCAAAGTACTAAGTCTAGCCCTAATTATATTTTATTTACAACACAAGATTTCAGATACTTAATATACTTTATAGATATCAAAAAAGAGCAGTTTTTGCAACTGGATGGTTCGTTTGAAGAACAAACAGGTTTAAAGCTTAAACAGTTTAGAATAAATATGAAAAATTTTTGATCATTGCAGACATTTATGTCAGTTGCACAGAAAGGGAAATTTCTTAAAAAATATTAAACTAAGCAAAAATACAAGTTAATGTTTATATTGCTTTATAAAAAACTCTTCCTAAATTTAATTGGCCAAATATCGAACATGGTAGAAACACAATGGAGCATTTGTCTATATTGACGTAGTGCTGCACTCTATTCTGCGGAAATTTTTACGTTTTTGTTGAGAAAATTAAGAAAAACCTAATGAAGAATGGAATTAAGTAACATAGTCTTACTTTTAAAAAAGTCATCAAAATGACAATTTCGTTTTTTCAGGTGACAGCAGCTTATTCCTTAAGATTAAATATTTAAAAAAATATAAATACCCCATATGAACTTTAAATAAAACAATTCTTTAACTTCATATGAATTGTAAATAAACCAATTTTTTACCTCCAGCAGACATGCAGTGTTTGTCACATATTAATATCTCACGTATTGACATCTGAAATATCTGCATCTGACACTGAAAAAATCAAAACTAACAGACATACAAATATTTTTCCATTAAACGTTATTTGCTTAAATGAACAGCAAGATGTTAAAAATTCAAGTAAACAACAAGTGAAGATAAAAACGTAAAATATTTCAAAGTCATAAGAAAATAAAACTGCAGAAGGCGCACAACTACTACAGAAATAAATTTTCTTTATATCTATAATACTTACATTTGTACACATAAACATAAGGATGCTGCTACACACAAACGACATATAAGCAAGTGAAATGTTTAAATTTTACTGTTTCTTTATTTATGTATTTCATTACTTACTTGGGAATTTTTTTTTAACAAAACTGATCAAATACGCAAGAGAAAGTTTTAAATAACTACATTAAGGGTTTATTTGATTCCAGATATTTTATAAACTTTTTTGTTACAACAGCTGAAAAGTAAAAAAACTAACTGAACAAATAGTCGCAGTCTTGTCTTGAATAGCGAGCACAGCTAAGGTGATCGATTTGTGTTTCAAAACAGATATATTTCTCGCTTTTTACATTTTTAAATCATTTTTTGATTCCGTAAGTAAAAAAATAAAAAAAGGTAACAATATAGTTCGTTTGCCACAAAGTGTTGATAGTTATCCCTTGTAAGTGTCTTAGCCGGTATAGATGATAATTGCACTCAAATCTTAAAAAAACCAAAGAGATTCATTAGAGGTTTGCCTTTTTTTATTGTAGTTGTTTAACGCTCCCTTACCCATCAACGGATTTTTAACCAAAGATTTATTCGGCAATACTTCTGCTTATTAAACGTGACAAAAGAATCTTAAAACAAAACGTGCATAAACAAGAACAAAGTTATATGAAAAATTCTAAAGACGTCTAAGCATACGTAATCAAGTAAAGAAGGTAAAGAAACATAAACCAAAATTTTTAAGAGTTAGTTGCTTCTATGCAAATATTTTTAATGATTTGGGAATTGTACTTAAGCAGCATATTAATATACGTAAGACGAAAAGCCCTCTTGCATTATTTTGCGTAAACCTTTTAAAGTATCCTTTTAACGATTAATTTTGATTTATTAAAACATCAATATTCTTATGTCGTATTGGTATGAAGATATGGTAATTAAACAGAGTGGCTGAATTAAAAGTGTCAAAATTCGGTGTCGTATTACACTTTTAATCATGGGCTTCAGTCTTGCAATATAAAATCAGACTTGACCCATTAACTCCCGGACATTTTTAAAAAGTGATACCAATAAAAGAGAATTTCTTTAAAACTCTGCAAAAACCATATAAATGGACAAAATCTATTCAAAGCGGCCAAATCTAGTTGCTTAAAGAGGGCGGAAAAAACTTATCCCGACTAAGATAATAACATATGTACGGCTGACGGAAGCTTAGCGTCAGGAATTAATATTCGCCCGATTGAGAAATAATGTTACCTTCCCTCTAAAGGTCTCAAAATTATGGGATATCATTTAGTTCGCCCTGCGACTAGTTATATATTACACAACTTCATGTTCATAACAATATACACTACCCAAACTCTCGATTATTATTCAATTCTAAAGTATGTATATTAATATAACTTGACTACTAGACAATAGTGGTAAACAAAAAAAACCGCTCTTAATATAATTATTTTGTTTTTAACAAAAAGTAAACAAATATATTAACCCTAAAGATTTTACTTTATAAATAACGAAATATTGGCAAAAATAAATATATAATATACCAAAACTGACCAAAAGCGCAAAAAAAATTATTTGTTACTTGTATAAATTCTATGGTCGAATAAAATCTCAAACTGAAAAAAAAGTACATTTTTTCTTTTTTACTTCAGCTCTAACAGAAAACCAATGCAAGTGAGCGAGACTCATATAAGTGCGTACAGTGCAAAACATTTTATCCTTTACGATTGTGACGGAAATTTCTAAGAATGAAAGTAATAAAAAAGGTGGATGTCGTGGGAAGATATATCCAGTGCGAGGACTGTCTTGTAAAATGCCATGACCTGATAGATTGCACCACAACGACTCAACCAAGCAGACAAGAGCACACCATAGCTGGGTACAACCACCATCTATAACGCTACCACCAGCACAAATACCTCAGCCATGCACATTATGCGCTAGTCCAACCACAGAAACTGAATTAATGCCATTAGTTGGAAAGTTCCAATTCTATAGGCCAACGACAAGTCAAATGTTGCCTAAAGACAAAGCCGGCGCCGTGTCCAAACTCGGTTGGGCAAATATGTATTTTTGTTAAAGCGCTTGAATTCTTGTTTTATGAATATTTTATTTGTTTTGTTCTTTTTATATAATTGACCGACGACCTCGTTTGCCTTTTTGAGAAGGTAAGATCTTTCTATCCAAATAGATGCTTTCAAAATTTTATCATTTTATAGAAACAAATTCTACCTTGTTTGAAATTGAAATATTTTTTGGATTTTAGCGATTTGGCGAATGTAGTATACCACCATTAATGTTTCGATCAAAATTTATGCATTTTGTTAAAGGATCTCGTGTCTTGTGCTTCTATCCAATATTTTTTTCCATTAAGTTAGTTTTTTTAAGTCTCCACTGTAACACAGATCATAACCTTAACATGAAAAGTCCTTAACTAGTATTTTTTAAATCAAGATTTTTTAGCCCATTGTGGTATATATTCTATTCTGTTGACTAAATTGACTTTTACTTAAAAAAAACTGGAGCGTCTCAAGTTTTTGTTTGTTTTAAATACTGATAGTATGAAAAATGTAACTGACAGTTTTCCACATATACCCTGTCCACAGGACTTGACTTGGCTCTTAAGGCTCTACATTTTATCAAAAAGCAGACGAATAAACCATTGTTTTTTCTCTACCTATTGAAATCCAGAAAAAGAAATAGGTTTAATCCTAAAACAACTAATTTAAAATAAAAAAAATGAAATAAAAAACTATAATATACCCCTATGATTATTAAAATAATATAGTTTAATTCAATTGCAAACCTTATTAAGGAATCAACATTACAAAAACTTTTAAAGTATTTTTTTACAATAACTCCGAATACTCTTATTGCAAATAGGCTTGAATTTTTATTAGTTTTTTATAATCCAATTACCATAAATATAATAAGGATAATACCAAATGTTGCCAGGTCTACGAACTCGTTTAAGAGTTAAAGTAAAAAAAAAATAAATTTGCGAAGATATCCATGTACTTGTTGTATACATTTACAAAAATTGAAGTCTGCAAAAAACATATCTAAATATGTACTTATGCGTAAATATACATATATACTTATATGTACAAGTGTTACGAAAACAAACGTTTTTTGTTTATTTCATAACATGTGTGTGTATGTGGATGTGTGAAAAACTGTTTATTTGAATGTCAATAACAATAAAGGAAATATATAAAATAATGATTTATTTGCTAAAGTCAACATATTTGAAAACCCTTTTTCAGAATTATTCAAGTTTTGTTTTTATTTATAAATATAAATTCCCTTAATAATTTCATACCATAAATAAAATATAAACAAACGTAAGGAAATGCTAACAATATACAATACATACATACATATGTACAAATACATAAATAAGTATATATGTATGTATGTATATTGTTTCTCTATACACAAACTTCAATCGGTAAATTTGAGGCAATTTTAAAAAATTTTAAAACAAAATTGACAAATTTTTATTGGCCCAAAACGATGACTGTATAGGGCTCATTAATTTGTTAACATTTTAAGATTAAAGAATTGTTTGCCGATTACAGTACACATTAAAAGCAAGACTTTTTTTTAAAGAAAAAACAATTATACATATAGTATGATTTTTATTAATTTCTTCTAATTAAGAATATCTATTCACAAATGTAGTTAATCCATGACGCCATTGATTTATTATTGAGTAAATATCTCAACGAAGAGTATAAATCTAAAGTTATTAAATTTATAAGCCCCACCTACAATACAATTACGATAGAAGTGTACGAATATTAGAAACACTGACTGTATAAATAACTTAACGTTTTATTGAGCAAAAGGCATTTGCATAAATTTATGTCTTTGTCATTTTTATGCTGGTTAAGCAATAATCATCATAATGAAACTGACAGCTGATTGACAATGATTAACAGAAAGTTTGTCTTTGCAGATAAAACGTTTTTAATTTGCAAAGTCTTTTGTTTGTTTTAAAAGGAAAGCATTTAGGATTTAATTGATATTTGAAATGCTTTTAAAAGTTTTTTAATTTCTTATTAATTGTTTAGTATAGACTTTAAATCACAAAACAAAATATTATAATTTAAATACAAATGTTCTATTGTTTAAAACTGTTTTTTTTTTAATGGGAGTTATACTTTTGAGAATTTATTTGGACCACACCGTGGTTGTGGTATTATGCGTTCAAGCAAATGCTTATAATGCCCAAAAACAAATGGTCTAAGAACCACCTCTATGTATACCGATTGACTTAGAATCCCCTTTTGAGTCGATTTAAACATGTATTTTCGTGTGTGAAGGTATTAAGATAAAATTTGACAGCGATAAATTCTCTAGCACTGAAACAAGGCCTATTATTTGTGTTGATGATCGATATATTTTTTGGCATAGCCCCCATACAAATAACCTCCAGGAATAAGCATTTGAGGCTATTAGCAACTCAAATATTACTCTACTTTTACAAAATTTTGCAGATATGTCTAGATTAATACACCAACTATTACCCTGAATACGAATAAAAATGGTTCCAATGTTTTCCCAATATAAGCATTTTTGGCGCTAATTAGCTCTAATTACTTTTTATCTTTACAAAGTTTTGCACATGCGTTTAGCCTTATGCCACCAAATAGTATATTGAATACACAAATTTTGGACCCATTTTTTTTATATATCCCCAATACAAAAGTGGTGTAGGGTATTAAATGGTCGAACTTGACCAACTTTAACTTTCTTGTTTGTTTTTATATTAATGCTCAAAGTAACTTATCAGTGCGTTCAAATACGTTATATATATTTAGAAACACCATTACTTGCTAAATGTAGAAATTGGAACTGTTGGTTGCCCCTGAGGAATAAAATCTATTAGAGACCCCCATTAGCTTTTCCTCCCAAACGTATTTCTAGAATATATTTACCCCTTATCTGCACGCCTTAAGAGGGTTGCCATACAGCACTTGAAAAATAGGGTAAAATCGCTACAAATTCTCCGGAGTCGCCCCTAGAGGAATAATAATATGTATTACAGACCCCCATTATTTTTTTTCCCCAAACGTAATCCTAGAATATATTTACCCCTATCTCCACGCCATACAAAATTTTAAAAAAATTAGGTAAAAACACTTACTACTTCCCCGGAGTCGCCCCTAGAGAAATAAAATGTATCACAGACCATCATATTCCTAGAACATACTTACCCACTATCATCATCACTCAAGGGGGTTGCAATACAAAATTTTAAAAAATTAGGCTAAAAGGCCATACAAAAATAAAAGAAAATTAGGGTAAAATCCCCTGCAGCTGCCCTAATAACCCATAAAGGGTTTAAACATTACACCGATCCCTATTTAAAAATTAGAAATATTTCATAAATTAAAATACGGATAAAAATTAAAAAAGGTTTGGGTTTCGAAAGTCCAATGTTAAGGGTATCTAGGATTCGGCACAGCCGAATATGGCGCTCTTACTTGTTTTTATCTGAAGAAACTACCTTACTTCACTAACTCTTTCAAGTCGTATACATAACTAATCGTTGCATTGTATTGCTCATACGTACTGTTGCATGAATCTTACGGTACATGTAATCACACAGTTCATGTGCAAAAAGAGGACCTGTTAACTAACATTTTAAAATGTAAAGGTAACATTTTGGGCCTCACTAACACTAAAATTTAACTGTTAAGGAAATTTTTATAATGTTTTGTAAAACGTAAACAATGTTAAGATAAATGTAAACAAATCATTGAATTAAAGGCGCCTGCGCTGGCATTCAATATGATTCTTAAAGGTTTTTTGATTAAAGCATTTATTTCAAGACGCTGCTGAAATATCATTCAGTCACACGTGTACTTTTAAAATGTTCGTAGACCGTAACGGTAAAAAATATATTAAAAAATATAAAAAATAATAATAATTATAGTTGACTTAAAATAAAAAGATATAATATATTTATGTATGTATATGCAATTAATAAAAAAAATTCTCATACATATGTATGTATGTATGTATGTATGTGCTCACATCTTCATCTGTTAAAATACAAAATAAATAAAAAAAATTAAAAAATTTTAACTAAGTGAAAAAATTAATATTTAATTTAAACAAGGAAGAAAAATTAATTTTAAAATTATATTTTTACTAAATATTAAAGTATAATAATTTTTTAAAATCTCGTTACATGCTTCAAAATTAAGTCGCTCGTGATTTTATTCTCCAATCTGTGTGTAAGTGTTTTTTAATACTTTTTAAATTAATTGGATACAGATCACTGATTTTAAAAGGTTAAAATGCAACATCAAATGAATTCCCTTATTAAGTAATAATCAAGTGTTATTAAAAATGTTTTTCCTTCACTACCAAGTTTATTTAATACCTTTTTTATGCATCTTTAAAGCACGTTAAATTAAAAACTAAGTGGTATGTGTTTAAAATCGAATAAAATGTGTAAGTGGGAACTGGAAGGAAAAACAAATCATAATTATTTATGAATACAGCTTTAAAATTCTTTGATGTTTAATATAACCAAAATTAACACAAAAAAAATATTAAAGGATTCAAAAATTGTTTAAATGTGCCAAAGGGAAATCTCGAAATCAGCGCAAGAAACCATCTGTAAAAATTTTTCTACTATGTATGTATTAATAAGTTTTTAAGTATTTATAAAAGTTAAAATTCAAGAATTTTAAAAAACTATACATAAAAGCTTTCAATAAATCATATAGAAAAATCTAGGACTAAATAAGCCCTTCGCTTTTCAAAAAAATAATATTTGCCTTAACTAAATATTAATAAAAAAAACCTAAACTTTGGAAAGGTTACAAGAAGAAAATCAGTTTTTTTTTTACAATCCTAATATTTGACTTTAAACAGAACTAAATGAACATAATTTTAAAATATATTTATGCCCAACGCCAGTATACTGACCAAAGAGTGTTGGTAAGAATCTAGAGTGCATTCCGCATCAAAGTGCATTCCGATCAGCAAGTACTGGGAATATAAACATTTTCAGTACTATTTTTTATTAAAATACGGCATAATAGAAATTAATAAAAAGCCTATTTAAAGCAATAAATTATTTAAAAATTTTAAACAGTTTTTCAAAACAGCTAAAAAAAATTTACAAAGCCTTTATGCATGGAATAAATACATTTTGTTAAAGAAAAGCAAAAAAAAAAAAGGAATAAAACTAAACAGTTGTTTGGTTTTTTTATATAACTTACAGCCATGCTTTTTAGGTTTTATTTTAGTTTGAAAATGTTGAGGTAAAATTTTATCATTGATTTGTTTACTTCCAAACCTAGTTTTCTACAGTCTTCATTAGATATTTTCATGTTATATAAAAAAACCAATAAAAAAATATCACATTTTTTCCATTAAGAATTTGAAGTCAGGACATCTTACTTGCTTATTTAGATGGCAATTACAGAACGTAGAACGTAGCCAAACGTAGAATCAATTTTCAGGCGCTTTTATTATCTGCATTTCTTCTCAATTTTTTGACAAATGGATTCCAGATGCACTTCTCCACTTGATCTATTCATTGGAATTTCGGTCTTCCTCGTTAACGTTACCAGGTTCACAATAATATGATTTCCTGTTGGAGCATCTTCATCCATTTTCAAAACATAATTAATCCAATGTTTACATTGAGTTTTGGTAAGCCTGGCTTTTTGTCAATGTTGGCAAACAACTGATAGAGATCGCGGTTCATGCGACACCGGTATTCTTTGTCAACGAAGAATGGTTCATAAGTTTTCTTAAAAATCATCCTTATAGGCGACAAATAGATGGTATGTGTCAATCTGCTTTTCCTGGGTCTTTTTCAGGATTTGGCGTAGTTTATATATCAGGTCAATTGTGAATTTTCCAAATTGATTATCGTTTCGTCTTTTAATTTTAATCTTTCACACAATATCTACATTGGATAGAATCTTGTAACCAATGGGGAGGAGACTTATTTCCTTGTTGTTGGCTTTACAGTTGTATCTACTTTTGGTGTTACCTCCGATCTTAGACAGTTTACCTGTTAATTCCCCGTCTCTTGCTGCATTGTTATTCCTAAACCAGGTGACTGCCATTTTGGCCTCATCCTACCTAAGCGGTGTGCACTCAAAACCATCTTCTGGCGTTGGTTTTGTGGTATCTTTATCGTTCAGATACTAACAGACGTGAAAAATGGTTTTTCCATATCCTCAGCCTACTGTCTGTATCAGTCACCAAATCACCTTCTTCGTCTTTGCAGGAGATTGTGCTTACAACAAAGCCTTTAGTTTGGTTTTTTACTTTCTGGAAAACATTTTGGACTTCATTTTCACTCCTGAACATTTCGTTATGCTCACGAAATTTAATTTTTTTCTTTTTTCTGTGGCATAGGCGTTCTCTCCTGCTCTTTTTCTCCCGACACCTTTCCGTAGCAAGACGTATTGCTATTGATTGCAGTTTTGCCCTGTGCGACGCATTCTTTACTCCAGTCGCCG
The DNA here is from genome assembly GCA_963583895.1 of Melanophora roralis. Lineage (NCBI taxonomy): Eukaryota > Metazoa > Arthropoda > Insecta > Diptera > Rhinophoridae > Melanophora > Melanophora roralis. The sequence continues at coordinate 67,987,855 of OY757188.1, forward strand.
AACGACACTCCTGGTCAAACCATGGGTTCCTTGTGGTAGGTTTTCGGTCCACAAGTACGGATATAGTAGCTTCCTTTATTAAACTGGCACTGCTTTGCATTAGCGCTACAGTATTATTGGGACCAGATGTATTCAGGCAGGTGCAAACCTTTGCTGCAACAAGGCAATGATCGAAATCAATGTTCGCTCCTCGGATCGCTTCCGTCTATAACAATATGGTCAGTCAATCTTGTCTTTCGTATTTTGATTTGGTGATCGCCATAGGGCTTTATTGTATATCGAAATGTCAAAACATTATACTACTAACTACCATATTTTTTGTTTCAGAAAAATCTACTAACCTCAATCCGTTATCGGATATTTTTCCTTTATATTTTTGCGCTAAAATTTCCTAGGGCAATGTTAATAGCATGGTCGGGCAACGGTAATATTCTCTCTCTAGGGGCTTTTAAAATATATTTTTGGTCTATTCGTCCTTATCGTTGATCGATGCTTGGACACAGATAAGACTGATGTTGAAAATTTGGCTTTAATACGAATTGTGGCTAGACTTTTATCCACCAGGGTTACTCTGGGGAAAAGATGTCTGAGTTTCCGGCTAAACTAATTTTTCATCATTTTAGCATCCGCTTATTATACCTTAAATTAGCCTCTTCTTGATAAAATTAAATTAAATTAATATCAAACTTAAGTCAAATTAAAAGAAATAAGAAATTTGTTTCAAAACAATAAGTTCAACAGAATGTAATTTTGGTTAGTAGTGTGACAATAAGTTTATCCTAATTTCTTTCTGTGTACTTAGACATGCAGCTTAATTTTCAAACGTAATTTGTCATCTTCGATCAAAAAGCATTAAAAATTAGTCAAGCAGTATTAACCTGTGCCAATTAATCACTCCGTAATAAATACCTTTCAGTATATTGGCTTAATGTATAAAAATAATGTCGTTTAAAACAGCATGACAAAAAGAAAAAAATTTTGTACCCAAAAATTTATTGCTACTTCCAAAATTCTTCACTTTAACGAATTTAATTTCTTAACAACTTAATTAAATGTGAAATTTGAAGAGGGCTCAATAAATGAACTCACATAATCAAAAGGTGCATATTTTTTTTTAATTATTTTTCGTCAAGCTGTGACAAAGACAGTAAAATGATATCAAACGTAGAAATTTTTAGCTACAATGTGAACAGGGTGTCCGCCGGCAAGGTATACTTCTTTGACTGTTTACAATTTTCGATTATATGTAAGAGAAAAACTCTTATATTGATTAATGTTTTATTTAATGTTGGAAATTATGTATGAAATACAATATCAGAAAAATGTCCCTCTCTGTAGACCCTACAAATGCGCAAGCCCTTTTGTGCGCATTTTTCATTACATTTTCACACATTTTAGGCGGTTTTTCCATAATTTTTTCCCGAACATTTTGTTTGTGTTGTTTCAGCGCTTCTGGTTTATTTGCGCAAACCTTGTTTTTCAGATATTCCAACAAAAACAAGTCCGCAGCAGTCAAATTAGGCAACTGTAGAGGCCAATTGACATCACCATTTCTTAAAATAACTTGTTGTGGAACGAGGTTTCGCAGTTTCATTGTATTCGATGCCTGTATTCGATGTGTCACCGTCTTGTTGATACTTCATGTAAAACAAGCCCAAAGCATGCAGTTGTGGCATTAAAAGTAAGGTCCAATAAATTTGTCATTCCATTTGAAATTTTTTTACAAATTCATCTGCAAGCCCATAAAGAATATATTTTCTTGGTCCTTATAGAGACTTCGATTTAGCGATGTCCGTCAGACCGTCTGTCCGTCTACCACTGTTATGGTTGAAACCAACGTTTTGAAGCCCAATGATGTTGCATGGATCCGTAAATTCTATTGTTAAAAAAATTGCTAAAAAGTCTCTATTGAAATCCAGAAATGTAGGAAAAAAACCAAGACTACCACTGTTTATTTCTCTAAAATTTTTAAATAAAAACTTTGGCAACTGCACCGGAGTTGCCCCCATGCGAGTGCAGACGTTAAAGATTTACGTGGTACCGGCCAGTGAGGCATACCCACGGTACTTCTAACACTGGTGAAATACAAAGCGTCCCACCAACGCCCCTAGAATGGCCCGGCTAAACCACCTAGGTACCAATTCTCTGCTATGACTCTGTGTAGCCACAACAGACCCCTTGGTGAGGAGTTGGGCTATCTAAACCCGGTTTTTGCGTTTCTAGTTTTGATATCTCTTCTTCATTATCAAAACAGATCCGCACCGGCAAGACACCTCTCCACACTCTTGTGAAACAGCACCCAACCTTAAGCAAGAAAGATTATGATTCTCAGCCGCACCCAATACGGATGCGAACCCCAGCTCTGTTAAAAGGATCTCCTATTTCATTCATTCCAACTTAGGATCAATTATATCCGACATCATCAACACTCCATAATCTTCTTTCATCTTCAACAGTGCTCCTTCACAGGTTAAATGCAAGACCGGACGGTAATAATTTTTCCTCAGAAATACTTCTGTGGAATAAATTTGGCCCCCATTTCCAACCCCTATGAAGGTTGCAATACAAAATTTTAAAATACTAGGGTCGAAACCCCTAAAACTTTGCCGAAGTCACCCTTAGAGGAATAAAATATAATACAGACCCCCATTAGCCAACAAAAACATACATTGCTTTGTAATGAGTTAAAATACAAAATCTCTTACTCAGCATTTTAACCCATTATTTTGACATCGCGATGACATTAGAGGCAAGTACTTACAATGTTCGGTTACAAAGAGGGAGTTAAATAAATACTTATCATGCTTGCTTACAAAGAGGCACTTACATAAGCTTTTACTTTATTTGCATTACAATAACCTTTTTCTGGAGACCTCAGTTACTCATTGTTGCATTTAAAGTTTTTTTCTTTGATGTTGTGGTTAAAACTTGCATAAAATATTAAGCTAGAATAAGTTAAGAAATTTTCAAACTGAAACTAAGTATCTGCCTAAATTTAAGATCAATAATAACTCATTTTCTAACAACTGCTAGGTAATACAGACGACAGTATGTAATAGAAGTTGAAAAGTAAGAAATTTGTAATGCCTAATAAAGTTTTTGCTAGGTCGTTTTCCCACCCAAACATATTCCTAGATAATACTTACACTCTATCTCCATCACCTAAAGGGGTTGCCATACAAAGTTTATTAAACCAATGTTAAAACGCCCATAAATTCCCCAGAGTCGGCCTTAAGGAAACAAAGTGAAGACCGGCCATCATTTGTTTTTCTTAAGAAGGATCCCACAAAAGTTTAGAAAATTCTACAAAATCCCCGCTACATCTTTTAGAGTACCCGTGAATAGGTAAAATATATAACTGACGCCAACTAAATTTTCCATGCAAATATTTTCCTGGAATATACTTACCCCCTATCTTCATCGCCTAAGGGCGTTGCCATACAGATTTTGAAAAATTAGTGTAAAAACCCATACACGTTGTGAAAAGTATTTCAGATTCTTACTTTTTTTTACTAAAATAAACAAAGGATGAAGCGAAACCTCTTTAAACGGTAAAATTAACAAACAAATCTTTTTTCTTTCCGAAATCAACCGTGGAGAGTGAGTGTTCTAGAATTGTGTTAAAAAAGTAGGTGAAGTAGTTAATTAGTAAATTCATATAAAACCATTTGAATGGGTTATTGAAAATATAAATAGTTAAAGTGATTTTATAAAATATTCATATAATTGGTTTATTATTGTTGTAATAAGTTTTTTATTGAAGACTGATTTTTAAAAACATTGTTTTCATGTCACTAGCCGAGTCGAATTCATTTGTGCGGTGATAATACGGTCTGCCTGCGATTTTATACCGTTTGTAGATTTATTTATTTATTTATTTATTCAGTCATTGGGTAACAAAAATCCTTACAGACTATGATTCTAAAGTAAGTATTAATAGGAAAATTAATATTTAATTAAAATAAATAAGATAATATTATTTCAAAGCACCCAAAAGAAATAATTTAAAATTATCTTTTGTTGTGCTAAACTCAATAGAATTATTACCTTCCTTTCTTAAGTTGAAATTAATTTCATTAAACTTTATTAGCGCCCGAGTTAGCGTACCATTAAGTGCATAATTAGTACGATGTAAGGGAATATTGAATAAATTGAAAAATCTTAGAGACCTTGTTGGTACATTAAATGGGATTAAAGCCAACAAGTCAGAACAATCAATGTTACTATTGATTATGTCAAAAACAAATACTGCCGTATGCAAGTGTCTACGGTACTCGAGAGTACGTAGTCCAATAAAAAGGCATTTTGACTCGTATGAAACGGAAACTAAATAACGCAGCGACCTGGTCGCATATTTTATGAAAATACGTTGAAGCCTCTCTATACGAGAGACGTACATAGAAACGTGAGGGCTCCATACAACAGAGGCATATTCTAATTTCGACCGAACAAAAGAAGAAAAAATGTGCTTATGTGTATCAGGATTATCAAGTTCAGCGCAATTTATTTTTATAAAGGCCAGCATTTTATAAGCTCTAGGAAGAATATAATCAATATGAGGAATAAACGTCATGGCCCTGTCAAAAACAACACCTAGGTCAAGCTTTGTATCCGATTTAGTTAAGTCAATGCCATCGATGTTAAATGATGTCATAATAGGATTTCTTGATCTACAAAATGAAACATGCATACATTTCTTTATATTTAATAGCAAATTTATAGATTTACACCACTCACTCAGCTTATTGAGTTCACACTGCAGGATAGCAATGCTGTAAACAGAGCCTAATTTAATAAAGATTTTCAAATCATCAGCATATAACAAAAATTTAGCCTGTTCAAAACAGGAAGCAATATCATTTATGAAAATATTGAAAAGCAACGGGCCCAGTATACTACCTTGGGGTATGCCAGAAGTTTGCATATACGAATCAGAGATATAGCCCTCAATCTGAACTTAACACGCTCTATTTGATATGTAGGATTTGATAAAAATTGAATGGTTTTGTAATTTCTTGTAATAATTGTCAAAGGTTTTTTTAAGTCAAATATTGTCAACCTATGCTTAGATTACATGAGTTCTAAATGGACGAATTGACATGTTTTAATTGACTAAGGAAGTAATCTTTAATCGAAAAACATAACTAAAAATAGTTCTAAGACTATAAAAACCACAAAAAATGTAAACCTACAAGAAAAAATGTGTATTGATTTTTATCTGAACTAAATAAATTATCAGCCTTGATATAGGCTAGTCCTTCCTGTGTACATTATAAAATGTGTCAAGAAATTTCAGATACACCCTTAGATTCAGAAGCTATTTTAAAAAATCGGCACTTACGTTCTTATTTAATTACATACATATATGCGTTTGGTTGCTTTTTATTGGATGTAAATTTCAAAAATTGTAGGAGGTTGATAATTTGAGTTGTTCGAATTTAAAAGTTGGGTCTACTTTGAGGTATTCGATTATTTGACTAAAATTAAGATTAAAAAATCTATTAATTATTTGCCCAAAAAAATGGTTACTCTTATAGGTGCAGAGACTTCATTATTGTATTTTTAAAACTGTCATTATGTCTAAGTATTTAAAATATGTAAAATTAAAATTTGCATATGAAAATATATTTTGGAAAATATAAAAAAATACAAAATTCAAAAATGTTACACGCATCTAAATTCCGCTTAAAACTCTTAGCAAAGACCTTAGCAATTATAGAAATATGTTCCAAGATTGAATACTGGAATGGAAATGTCGTTGAGAAAAAAGCACAGCTTGACTAGAACCAGCGAATTAAGCAATTTTTAAATTTACATTATCTTTGCTGAAAAAAAAATTTTTCAAAAAACGTGTGTAACTTTTTATCTAAACATATGTAAAAGAATACACAAAACACGTTAGCTGATGTTTCACTTTTCAAAGATCTGTTTAGTCTAAAAATATATTTATATTTAAAACATGTTATACATTTTGTTATACATTCACTGTGGAACGTTGCTGCACTAGGCTAAGGATTTTTTTGTTTGTTTCTTTCATAAGAAATTTTAGGTTTTTGTTTTTACATCACTTTACCCACTTCCGTTCTTATTATTAATTCTTGTCACAATTTCTTTATTAAACTCATACCTTCAGGAACAGATACTACTCAGCTTAAGAGATTCATGTTTACATTAGAGTAGGTTATGTTTTTGTTCCTTACTTTAATTCCTTTTTTCCCAGCTTTAAACAATATTTATGTTTGTTTCTGTGTACATGAACGTTTGCTTGTATGTGGGAGTGTCTATTTGTTTCATTTCTTTCTGTTTGTTTTTATATTGTTTATTTTAGTTCAAGTAATTTAACTGAAACGATTTTAGTATTCAATACCCCAGAGAAACAGTTAATGGTAGTTGTGATACTAAGTGCCGATACATTTATGTAGATTCTAATGTTAAATAAATATTTACAATGAAAATTATCTGGAAAATTTACTTAAGTTAAGGACTGCCGATATGGAAGCAGCGTCGGTTGTGGCAACAACATAAACAAATAATAACACAATGCAACAAATTCCCACTTTTGTTGTGACATTTGATACGTTATGGTTTCTTAAGTACAAAAACACTCCAAATTCAAAATTCTTTAGATAATTTTATATTACATATTTTTTTTAAACTTGAGAATCGATTTATTCTTAGCTCGAAAACGTCTTATCCGATTTCTTCGCAATAACAACTAAAAAACCTCCAAACAAATTATTTTGTTTTTAAATTCTTAAATTCTTTGGACTTGCATGAAAGATATTAAAAATTTGTGCTCAAAAATTGTAGAGGTTTTATATTTTGAAAATAAGTTAACAAAATAAAAAATTGCAAAAATCTTTCATTTTATTACTTGATTATAAAACTTTATTTTAAAAGCTTTATTACGTGAAAATCGATGGATAAATGTCTATTTTATTTACAATAATGTGAAGTTACTTAATTTAAAAAAAAATTAGTTTTCAACGATTTTATTACAATTTGCGATCGAATACTTCAGTTTTGTTACAATTAATACTTTACAAGTTAAAATAAAATCGTTTTATATTTCCAACTATAAAATTATGTTTATATATTCAGCGGTGTTTCAGTTCTTTAAGCCAATGCCTTAAAATACATTCTTTTGCACAAAATCGAAAAATTTTTATATATTTTTTTAATTAATAGAAAATAGAAAATAGCAAAAACTTAAAAATTATGTGACAAATCAATAGCTTTTTGATTTCAAATATGTGTTGCTTTGTGATCAAGTAATAAAAATAATTTTTTTAAAATTTTCTAATTTTAATTGAATCTTAATACATTAAAGTTTTCCAATTTTTTCGTCAGTTTTTAAATTTTATTATTGCAACCCAAATATTTCTGAAATTGTGGAAAATTAAAAAAAATATTATTCACGGCTTCAAAATAATTTTTTTCTAGTCCTGTTGTGGTTCTTTTGAAAAAAATCGGATAAGGCCTTTCCGAGCTATGATATTAAGAATCAAGCTTTAGAAAAAATTTTAATAAAAATGGTTATGTATTTATAGAATTTTGAAATTTAACTATTATTGTACATAGAAAACGATAACACATCGAAAAATAGTGGTCATCCAATGTTATTTTCTTGTTGCATAGTGTAATTGAAAAAACCGGATCTCAACAAATTATTATTATAATTATAATTTTATCAAAACATAATACACATAAAAATAAGAAAATTTTAATCGATAAGCAGGAATTTACTATACCTTACACCTCAATTCATAATATTTTATGACAGCAATTACACTTGCAATACCTCTAAAAAGCTAAAAGGGATTTTCAAATGTGGAGCTTATACCCAAAAAATAACGGATTATTTAATTAAGAACTTTGTTTTTAAATATACCAAAGTTTAACTTACAATTTAAATAAATTGTAATGCTTAGATTTTCCTTAAACAAAACAATTTTGGTCCAATATCGTCAAATCTTTGGTAAAAAATCGTCAAAATCGTCAAAACAAGTTTTGGAAATTGTCAAGAGATTCGTCAACAAAAAAATTAATGTTTTTGATTACTTTTTTACTTAATAATAATAAAATACGGGGAAACAAAGTGCTTACAGATAGTTTCGTCAAAAGTAGTAACAAAAAAGGTAAAACTTTATTCAATGCAAAACACACAAAAAATGAAAAAACGCGAATATTTAACAAATTTGTTACAGATTTCGAAGTTTAGTCCTAAAATAAATTTTCGTGTTAAAAACAATTTTATTTGAAAGACATATTTTTTTACAGAAATTATTTTTCAGGGATCCTATTATTAAACCTTTAATTTAAAACCAATGTTTCGAGATTTAAATAGCAACTTGTGAATAAAGTAGCTAAAGATTGACAAAAAATTTACAAGCATTTTCTCTAGAAACACTTATTCATGATATTATAAGAAAATTTTTAAATCATACTTATGTACATATAATGTAATTTTTTTGTTGTGGCTAAGGTCGAAAACCTTTATGAAAATCGTCTCATATAGGGCAAAAATCGTCCAATTGTCAAAACACGATTTTTGTGGTCAAGAATCCTTAAAATGACGATAAATCGTCAAATCTGGCATCTATGCTCCCATGTGTTTTATTTAATGAAGATTACATTTGTAGGCAAAAATTTATTTTAAGAAATGAACACAACCATATGCTACTACATGGCTTTCCCATCTTAAGGTTGTAATAACTAATAACTCTCTTACCGATTCAGATATTTTAATGAGATTTTGTGTCTTTGATGTCAAGTATACATATATGTACAACCTCAAAAAAATTGTTTGTTTTTACACCAAGTAATGGTCTAGTGTGAACTGAGTAAAGTCTAGTTTTTTTTTGAACAAAAAAAAATATGACAAACTTATTGTGATATAAAAAACGAAATTATAAAAGCGATTACTTTTTTTTGTTGAATTATCACTTACAACTTAAAATCACACTAGAACTGACTCAAAAAAATTATTAATACTTTAAGTTATTAGCTAAGAAATTTTTCCATAATACTTGCTATCTGTTGCCCATTTTTGCATTTAATTTTATATATTAATCTATTTAATATTGTTCCTTGAAATTACTCTTTTCAATTTTTACCAATTAAAAATTAAAATTTTTATGTCACACAAAACTTACTGAACATACGTACATTTGTATGCTTTTAGATAAAAACAAATTTATAAAATTTTTAGAAAAAAGTTATATTGAATAAACAAAAGCAAAGATATTTGTAAAACCAAAATAAAACATTTATTGCTTAATGAATGTACAAAACATTTATTTTAATAAAATTTTAATTAAAAGCAGTAAAATCCATCAAATATTTTAATTGTTGTTCTATTTTAAGTGTAAATAATGTTTAGCCACACATTTTGAAATGCAAAATCTCTTTTAATTTTTAAACTTCAATTAGAAAAACAATTACAGCTTCAATATTGTTTTAGAATTTGGTTGTTTGTTTTGGGTTTATTTCTGCTTTAAATCGCAATAAACATTAGTGGATTTGTATGTACGTATGTATACTTTGACAGTTGTTATTTCTATTTCCATAATTGATTTTTAAATGATTTTTTTTTAATTTTTTTGATATTATATGTTGTTTTTTTGGCAAACGTTAGGGTCTTTGTTCTCAATTTTAAATTTGAACGTGATTTATTTTGTACAGAGCTATGTTTTCAGAGCAAAAGTATTTGTTTTGCACTGATAAGGAGGATCTAGGATTCTGAAACGCATAATTATCCTTTAAGAAATATTTTATTTAAAGTAAAACTAAATTAGAATTTTGTTTTTCATTATAAATACTTAACAATTTTTAATAAGTAAAGCTTTTATTAAAATATTAAAATAAATTTGTTTTAGCTTGTAAAATACACTAAAAAATTCTTAAAGGAAATTATGTTACATATTTGTTTTCTAACTGAGTATTAACCTTAAATTCACAAAATGAATTTTTCATAACAAATTTTACTTCAATAATAAAAATATTGTTTATAAATGAGTCCTTTATTCCTTTTATAAATCTTGCTTTTACTCGTATTAACTTATTTTACTTATAAATGGGGACTGATGGTTTTAATTATTTACATAAAGCTGTGTTATCTCTAGAAAACTTTAACAAATCTCTATTAAAATGACGGATAAAAAATTATTATAATTATTTCATAGCAAATACTATTAATTATTTATGTAAATTGTTAATGTTAAACAAAGCTGTTGCTGCACGAATCTTACAAGAAATGAAAGGCAAATACGTACAAAAGAAATAAGTCAAACAATATTAATGCCACAAGTTGGCAGGATAAAATAATACAAAATTGAAAGGCCAAAATACTCATTAACATACTAAATGGTTTCCGTAAGCTTTTTGGTAGTTAATGATGTTCAATTTAATTTAATCTTGGTGAATAGGATTTTGTATTGGAAATGAGGCATAAAATGTTGTCCAATATCAATAACATTAAAATAATTGAAAGACTTAATATAAGCAATATAAAAGACCTTTTTTAATAAAAAAAGAGAATAACAAAAATAAAACAGATAAAATAATACAAGTATGTAATACTAACTGGCAGACGGTAGTTTTTAAAACAATTTCATATGAAATTAAGCCAAAATCTTAGTTTTTTTTTTTGAAGAACAAAGAAGGTTTGTAAATTAAAAAGCTTTTATAAAACTCCAACACAATGCCCTTTACCGGATAAACAAAAACTACCTTGTAGTTTCTTAAATGCATTTACAAAATTACATTCAAATCGATCTAGCCGTTCTTGGAAAACTTAAGCTACATACACATGCACAATACACATGCATATATGTATTCATAAATACTTTTCCATGTTTCTTTTTTCACATACGAAATTGTTTAAGTCTTAATTCCTTTCTCAACTATCTCAAGAATGGCTATTATTCTTGCTTTATTACTAAGCATGAATGTGTTTAGGAGTTGCGATTCGGGTTTTTTTAGTATTTTTTCAGTTTAATATTTTTATTTGTTTTAAAGAGATTACAAAAATATTATCATTTGTTCATACTAAGACCCACTTTTATTTGAAAGCTTTTCCCCTCTTTTTGAATTTTGCTTACATATTTTGTATTTAGTATATAAAAAAAATATTTTTCAATAGACATTGGTGTAAAACTTTTATTAAGCAGGTTCTTTAATACAGCTGGAAAGGACGAAAAGTATTCGTAGGGGTATTTCTATAAAAAAGAAACAAAACTGCTGTAAGACTTAGAAATGATTTCGTCCCTAAATTGGTGCTAAATGAATGAACAAACAGCCTATAACAAATTTTTGAGAATTTTTTGAGTTTTATTTATAAATGGTCTATCTTAGGACCACTCATTGGTAATATTAAAAGTCTTCACCACCTCACCGCTACAATAAATACTAAAAAATGATTTCAGGAGATGAAGAGCACCTTCTGTCTGAAAGAAAGGGTGCGAAGGGAATGCCAAATAGAGCTGCATCAAATAAGAAAGACTTTGGAAGGCCTAGATTCGCATCCCCAGATAAATCGTTTACATTATTTATTAACACATCAGTCAAATACCCACAAACTGTCACTGCGTAAGGTAACAGGATGTGCAACAAAAAATGACGAAGATCATGTAAAAGCATGTTTAGTCCCAATACTGTGAACCACCGAGTGTTGTTATTGCACAACTATAACTAAGAAATAAGATTCCAATTCAATAATAATTTAAATGCATAAAAAGCTGTTGGTTTAATTAAATAAGAAAGTCGGTTCTTGCAAGCCCTTAAGTTTTTGCTAACTGTATCAAAATTGTTCAAAAATTGTTTTAAATCATGCTAATTCCGACATCAAATGACAACAAATGCATTGCAAATCACTGATTTCCGGGACAACATATTAACTTCAAATAAACCCACTTACTGAAACTAACAAAACAAATGCAGGATTCGGTCCTAGGATACTCCTTTGGGGTACACCTGCTCTTATGGAATGTAGTTTTTATTGTAGTGGAGTGGTTTGAATATAAATCTAACGAGGCTTGAGCTTTAAAAACTTCCTTTTGCTTTGCTGAAATCGATTAACTCTGAACTTTTTTTGTAATCATTTTTCTAATAAGTTGTTTGTCCAGATGAGATAAAGTTAAGTCCAATTTCAGACACGGAATCATACAACGCGTGACCTCTAAGACTAATTGAACGGGAGCCCCAGTACCAAAAAAAAAATATTTAAATTCTTGCTTGAATACCCTAAAAATTTTGTAACTTTTGTGTAAACTTTTATTCGCTAAACTAAGGGCAAACAATAGAAAACCCTATTATGCTAAAATTTAAAAAAAACACTTAAAAAGTACAGTTTATGAAAACATTTGACACAGTTACCTTAATTGAAAAGAAAATAAACAAACACAGCAATACAACAAAAAATTTATATTCTAGAAAATATGCAAAAAATTAAGTAAAGGAATATAAAGTAATAAAGAGTGTAGTGGAAACGAGTATAAAAAATTTCTATATTTTTGTAAGAATTTATGTTAGTATATATGAATACTTAAACGAATAAAAGCATAGACATTTGCACACACAAGGACATACAGTCACTCGCATTTAAATTCGGGCAGAGGCATGATAAAACTTGAAGTCACAATATGGTATGTGCTAAGGAAAAAAATAATTTTTTTATTTTTCGCTATCTTCCACATTTGGTTTTAAAATATTTAAGTATATGTTTTTGTTCTTTATTTCATCAATGAAATATAAATTTCCAACTTCTGAAAGCGCCATGCACCATGAAACCATAACACACCCACCACTGTGTTAAGCTATTTTTCTTAAATTATTAAACTCCAACTAATTGTTTAGTTTGCGCCACACTCTGTCATTTCCATCAAATCCAAATAATTTAGATTTACTTTCGGCAGTAAGCAATACCCACAAACTTAGAACTATCACCATGAAATTGCTATTTTTTCCACTTTTTATAGTTTTAAAAAAATCAAAATCATTTTCCCAATACTGACGAGCACATACAAGCCGCTCATTTAACCTTTATAAGGTCTTTGGGTCAATTTTGACCCATTTTAGGAAAAAATGTTATTTTTTTCTGAAGATTACTGCATTTATATTTTGATATTTTATGACTTTTATTTATTTACAAATCTAAACAGCTTTTTAAGATTTTTAAAGGAATATTTATGCAAAAAAAATATTTATTTAATTTTTTACACTTAAGGTCTTCGGGTCAAATTTGACCTAGAGTAAAAAGCTTGAGTTTCTGCACTCCTGAACAGCACATTGTGTGAAATAAATAAGCTTTAGTACCAATTTATTTTAATTTTCTTATATATTGAGCTTTGGCACCACTAAATTATAATATATATGTCTCTTGTGCTCTCATTGCACTAGTAGTAATGAAAACGGGGGATCCCCGGGATTTTTTTTACTTTTGCTATACGAAACTAACGTGTTGTTGTTGTTTTATAACGCTGTAATAGTTATCTTTCAACGAATAAACACGGGACAAATAAAATAAAACGTTTCAAAATTTGAAATTGTTTTTTCTTGTATATAAATAAATGGATAAAAATGCTTCGTCAGACAAGGAAAAAATTTGTGTAGAAAGTGAAGATCAACTGAAATATCCCGAGCTATCTGAGAGTTCTAGTGAGAATGAAAGTGCCTTCTCAGGCAACGATAATAAAACATGGTAAAATAAAATATTTCAAGGAACTTTTTATAAAAAGATATGGAAGAGTTGAAACAAAAAACATTGTCAGCATGTTACTGGGCTTCACCCGATATTCTTGTTCAAGAATTACAAAGGAAGAGATTTCCAGTTTTCAGTTATTTTTCCCACCTCCCGTAATAAACAAATTTTGAAATATACCAATAATGAAGGTAAACGTGTTTATGGTAATGTTCGGGCTGATGTTGATGACACAGAATTTTTTGCATTTATTGAAACACTTTTGTTACTTAAAGTGTACAGGTAAAATAATGACATTTCGGAAAGTTTGGGGGATTCTAAGAAAGGTAGATCGATCTTTAGGGCAATTATGACATTGAAAAGATTTAAAAATCTTTCAAGAGTAATAAGATTTGACTTCAGGGATACTCGCAGTGAATGAAGAATTTTAAATAAGTTTGCACCAATTCGTGAATTGTGGAATCAACGGATTGACTAGCAACAATCCATCTCAAAGTGTTACTATTGATGAGCAGCTAGTCGTATTTAGAGGAAGATGTCTACTACGTTAATATATACCATCAAAACCAGCTAAATATGGTACAAAATTTTGGGTACTTTGCGATCGTGCTACAAATTTTCAACCGTATACAGGCAAAACAAGGAGCTATACCTGAAAAAAAACATGGTATGCGTGTAGTTTTTGATTTGATTGTTCGTCTGAAAGGTCATAATTTGACTGCGGACATTTTTTTTATATCATGTCAATTGGGGAAAAAATTACTGGAAAAACAGATAACTTTAGTAGGAACTATATGTAAAAATTAATTATTACAAAAAACTATTCGAAAATTTGAAGTGCATACTTTTATGTATTTAAGGTACTCAAATGTTTGCCAAAAATTTTTATGAAAAATATACCTAACCTAAGGGTGCCCCGGTAGATCAGTGGCAAGTGCACAAGTCTACCAGTCTGGGGGTTGTGGGTTCGATTCCCACCAGAGACCCTGGTAAGTTTGCTTCATTTTCTGTTCTTTCTTTCTTTCTTTCTTATCCTTCTCTAAATTTTCTTCTTTCCTTCCATCTCAACCTATTCTATCTGCCTTTCCAGGTAGCCCAAAGGGACCGAATTAAGCGGACCCAAGTGAGCTGTATCCTTTCCTTCAACGGCTGCCTGTTCTACCTAACATACCTAACATATACTAAAAATATCTAGAAATAATATTTAGACTTTAATAACACACATAAACAAGAAAATTTTTACCTATATATGGAATTTTCTCTTTGGGTCAAATTTGACCCAAAGAACGTTAACGTAAGTAATTTTAAGGACCTTATGAAGGTTAAGTCTTTCTTGCTGACTACGGGCTTTTTCCAAACAACTTGGCCACAAAAATATTTTTTAAAGCAGTCTCTCCATCGCAATGGCCTCGCCGTCAATTAAATAGCACAAATAAACGGGTTTTTTCTTACTTCCCTTAAAACTATGCTCTTATCTTTAGAGGACAGATTCTTTGGCTGGGCTGCACTTGGTTATTTGCCATCAAACGATTTTCTTTGTACCTTACGATAATATCGTGATTTGCTTTTTTCATACACTTTGTTTGTCGCTCAGATTTTTCTTCTTAATACTGCTGAATCACTATTTTACGTTCTTTTGAGGTGGACAGTTTAATATTGCGGCACATTGTGCAAATTCTTATTTCAATTTCACTAAGTGATGCAACAATAAACAATTATGGGATTCACACGGTGTTTTATTATGTCATATTATCATAATGTTAAAAAAGACCACAATGGTTTAAAAAAACAGTTGTTTTCTTCAATACAAAATAGTTGTAAAAAAAATAATGTTTATTAAATTATCATAAAAATTCCACACACACTTGCGCCGTGCTCTATAGTAGGTTAGTCCCAATTCGCACTTTGCAAGAAAATAACACTGCTTATTTTCTTTTTCTTCTTTGAACTCTCATTGGCGTTCACACGGTTCAAGTCTTATTTCCTAATTTGTTTTGATTTTTTCATGAATATACACACACATACTACTGTGTTTTTTACATTTTCTTTTGTCTATCCATTTTAAGCAAGCTGAGTTGCATGTACATGCAAGTCTGTACTCATTCAATTTTCCCCCACCGCGTTGTCAACAACCTAATAACCTTAGCTTAAATATTTGCATAATTCGAATTGGGACCTAAGGTTTTTAAACCACTGTGAAATTTAATAGTATTATCTATGACGATAAGACGCAATAGAACCCCTTGAAAATCCCCTAAATAACTTCAAAACGAATGCAGTTTTTTTAACTCAAAATCTTTTGCCCGACTTTTAATGTGAGAGAGAAAAATGACCTTTTCTAAGCTTTTTATTCACATACTACATTTTGAAACGGAATTCAGAATTTATTTTCTTTTTTTAACAGGAACTTTTGAGACAAAATATAAAAAAAAAATAGTATTTTCTTTTGTCATAACATATATATTTTTGCAAGATATTTTTGTCATGTGTCTGCCCGACTTTTATTGTCAGTAACTGTATATCTCTGCGGTTTAACTTAAAGTATTTATGAATTAAGATATTTCTAATCTAAATAGTCGACTATTAAACACAAATAGGCACTTAAATGCTATACATACGCAGGCAGAAACAAACGTTATTTTGTTTAAAAGTTGTAAATCTATTAATTTGCTACTTTGGTTTTGCAATTTTAAATTTTAAATAAACATGTACACTCTTTCTATTTCGAAAGATACACAAGTATACAAATAATAAAAAAAATTCTATGAAGTAAGCAGAAACTCAAATCTGTTTATCTCCTTTTTTTTTTTTGTTTTTATTCAGAACTATTACCTTCAAAAGTTCAAACCATTTTTTATATACATAACTTATTCAAACATAGAATTTTTATTTGTAGAGATTTAAATAGTTGAAAAATTATTTACAAAAACTAAATTGGCATATATTATCTAATGTTAAACAAAATATTTTCGCCTTCTTGATTTTTTATTATTTTTAAGGATTTTTTTTTTAATTCAGAATACGTTTGGTTGTTTTTCGTATGTTAACAATGCGTCAAAGAAAGCAGCCGTAAAATGTCTACAAATATTGAAAAAGGAATTATGTTTTTTATTTATGCACGTTATTTATCATGTTAATGTTTTAACATAAATAACATTCTTTTACTTATTATGTGACAGTTTGACGTAAATATGTTTTAAAATTGTAAACAAATATTTATTTTCTTTCCGTAAAATTTTTTATTTGGTTACGTATTCTATTTTTAGTTTACTTAGGTATAAAAATTTAGAAATTAACCTACCAATAGTAAGAAACAAGTTTTGCTTTAAAGATATATAGATTTAAACAAAGTTAAAAAATATGTACTAAAAATTAAAAATAAAGAAAAATTAACTATTGAACTTAACTAGTTGCTAGTTCATACTTATAGGCAACTAATTTACCCGCTACCCCGCGCTGTAAATGTTATTATTCAGAATAGAGCGCAGCTGAAAACGTAGAAAAATGTTGATCAATAAAAAAAACTATTATTCAGAATCTCTCATTTTCCGTTTCTTAATACAAAAAATAAGCAAAATACTCAAGCCGTAGCCATGTCAAAAACGCGTTAAGTACGGATTTTGTTAAACCAATGTGGGGTTTGTTTTTTAATTCAAGAACGACATATATCTTGTATGAATTTGTTTCCTTTTAGCCATATTTTAGCAAAAACAAAGATTCATTTAAGTTCGAAGCCGTACTTGATGTAAGCTTGAAAAGAACGATTTGAGCCTAGATAGGATTAATGCAAAACTATATTTTTTTTTATTGGCGAAACTTAATCAAAAGAATAATTAAGTATTTTATTTTATATATGCTTACGAATAACTTTCCAATTTTTATTTTTAAATATGCCGCAGCTAGGACTCGAACTGCAATTCCAAGTACCCCCAGCGCGTTTAAAGAATAATTTCTATAATGGAAAAAGTGAATACTGTTCTTCTATTTAGTCTTTACATAGGGATCAAAAGTCATTAATTTTATATATTAGGGTTTAATCCTACACATTTCTAAAGAGTGAAAAAAGTTAAAAACACTTTTGTTCTGGCATCTTTAAGAGTCAGTATATACCTACAAAATTCATGTTTTCTTCCAATTTCCATGTGGGAAAATACTTCTTAATTTTTTATTTCTTGATTTAAATCTCCAAGAAATATAAGGACTTACTGCCCACAGGAAAACAAAAGAAGACCGAATATATAAAATAAAAAAACTTTGGTTCACTTAGTTGCATTCTGATCTCTATATGGACCAAGATTCGTTTTTGTCCATTTAGTTGTCTTTCAAATACTGAAAAAGCCAACACTTCTTAATTTTATTATACAAGTCTCATAGTTTTACAAATCTGCAAAAATTTAAAACAAAATATTGTTGGTTGAAGTAGTTATATTTTGTCCTCTATATATTCTTAATAGCTTTTGTTTTTTTTATTTCTACCTTGTTATTACAAAAATAATAAAAAAAGTACCCAAAATGTGACAAAGTTGTTTTAGTCCACTTAATTGCCTTCAAACTACTAGACGGGTTAATATATCTAAATTTATTTTAATTTAAGTAATACTTCCAAAAGAAATCTAAAAAGTTTCAAAATTTAAAAAAACTGTACTTCATTCAACTAAGTTGTCTTTTGTTCTCTGTATGAATCAATATTACTTATTGAAATAAATTTCAGATTCGTAAACTCAAAAAGTAAAGGATGTGTTCCAAAATATTTTTAAGCACTTTTTGTCCTTATATAAAGTTCATAAGTCAATACTTCTTATTTTTTTTATTACTAGCCTTACAATTTTTAATGAGGTTAAAAATAGCCGAAATTTTTGTAAGTTTATCTTTTATCCACACAACTGTCTTTTCAAAATAAAGTTCTCAAAGAACGTAAATTAATTACAATATTTTAAGAAATCTAATTTTAGTCTGGCACTAACTGCACTAATAATTATTATTTAATTTTAGGATTTTCTTGTTTTTAGCTCACAAAATTAAAGATTTATTAATAAAAATTAGTTTGTAAAATAAGTTTTTTTCCAACCTACACATGCTGGCAAGTTGCAAAAAGTACACGAAGAGTACCAAAGTATCGGTATTATCTTTTTTTGTCAAATATGCAAATACAAATACAGTATGAATTATTTTTTAGTCTCAATTGTGCTCACAGTTAAAAAAGTAATAAAGTACAACAAACAAATAGTATTACCCCTTTAAGCTCCTAGGGTCCAAATTAAGAATAGGAGGCAAATTACCAAATTCGATTCGAATTTAAATTAAAAAATCTAATTAGAACTCCTATATTAAAAGCATTTACAGTTCCATCGATCGTGTAAAATTTTGATCCGAATCAAATGCCATAATTTGCCCCCAGTACCTAAAAGCTATTCGTAATTTTTGGCGTCTGACAAGCGCGGTGCATCCCTCATCATTTGTTTGGTTGTTAAAAAGGCACTAAAAAATACAAAAATACATATAAAGTTTTGAATTTGTTTAACTAGAAGTCCAAATTAAAAACGGAACAAAAAGGCATTCCCATATTTTCGAACCTTATGGTACACAATTTTAGTTGTATGGCTAGGTTTTATTATTTATAAGTTTCAAAAATGTCTAAAAGGTATCAGATTAATATGTTTATCCCTTTCTTCTCTTAGGCCCAAAATTTCTAAGAGCACCAGTTACATGTCCATTGACTTTGTACATAAAGCTTTGGCTACCATAAAGTATAACTTACTCGTCTTCGTTTTTAGGAACGTATTCTGCGAATATCTTAAAGAGGAAATAGTAGGTGCATATTTTTATATTTCATGCGTCCACCTAAACGTAAACGTAACATGCATTCAAAATTTATATATTTTTTGTAAGAGAATTTTAATTAAATTTTGTTTTATATATCACTAAAATAAAAAAAAAATTATTATATTGAGTGAGCTTACTATAAGTGTTTTTAATATTTTGGTTTTTTGCACAAATTTCTTAATCGATAACAATCGCTAAAACGCCAAACCCCTATCAGGCTGGTTATCACTTTAGGGTCGAGTCAAAAATCTAGTTTTAAGTTTTCTTTTATTTCACAATCAAGAGATAACAAATACGGTGACATAAGTCCCATATATCTTCACCCTAAAGAGGCCACAATACAACTTCAACATCACGTTTCCCAAGTTGAAAAATGGGCAAAGTTTTGGGGTATTAAAATAAACGAACAAAAATTCACCCACGTTACTTTTACGTTACGCAAGGAAACGTGCCCCCCAATTCTTTTTAACAACCATACGGTGCCTCAACGAATGGAGACGAAATGAAATGAAACATAAAGCTGCTCAAATCCACTGACTAATGGGTAGAAACTCTGTGCTACGTCTGGATTGTAAACTTCTACTCCACAACTCGATTTTAAAATCAATTTGGTGCTACGGTGTACAATTATGGGGCACTGCTTCCGCCTCCAACATAGAAAAAATACAACGTCATCAAAATAAAATCCTAAGAATAATAACTGGTGCTCCTTGGTACATTAAAAACAGCAACATCCACAAAGATCTGCAAGTTTCACTAGTTAAACGCGAAATTTTTAATTATGTGGACAAGTATTTAAACAAGCTGGAAATACATCCAAATCGGTTCGCTCGAAACATTTTGCAACATAGTGGACACACTCGTCTGAAAAGAAGGGATACTATTGCACTAAGATGAAGCTACTGAATTAATTAATTTTATTATGAGAACTTGAACTTTAGTCTGGCACTGGCTGGTCTAATAAAAATTAAATAGTTTTAAGACTTGAATATTTATTGTTAGTTCGCCAAAGGCGAAGATTCAATAATAAAAATATGAAAACAAAAAAAAAATTTTCACTGCTCGCAAATTGGTATTTAATGTCACATTTAAATTTATAAAAGTATTTTTATATTAAAATTTGAATTAAACGTTTTTATTATTAAGTCCTTGAGCTAGATTTATGTTATTGTTTTTGCCTTAATAATCAGCATATTTACGTATTAATTTAAACAAGTAAGAGCGCTATATTCGGCTGTGCCGAATCTTATATACCCTTCACATTGGTCTTTAAATATACCCAGCCGAGTAATTTTGTACTGCAAATAATATAATAAAAAACCTTGTGCGAGTTTTAAAGTTCATAGAAAAAATAACAAAATTTTAACGTTCATATGAATAATAGAAATAGATGAAAAAGATTTGAGGTCGAAAGTTTTAAAAGTTTTCGACATTATCCATATTTAAAGGTTAATAAAACTTATTAAATGTTCTAGTCCCCCTGCTCTTCTCCAACTTTTTCTCCAAAATGTATGAATTATTTGATTATTACTTTTTGTAGAATATTCGAAGTCGATAGCTGTAAAAGTTTTCCAGAAAAAGCGTAACGAAAATTTTATAAAAATTGTTAATTTGTATGGGAGCTACCCCTTCTTCATCCCCCACCCGAAAATTTTTTTCTTTAAAGCGTAGGCATTGTGTTCCAATTACTTTTTGTAGAACATTTGATGTGGATATCTGTTATAGTTTCCGAGGTATAGCACTCAATAAAATTTTTCTTCAAAGCGTAGGCATTCTTGCCTAATTACTTTTTGTAGAACATTTCATTTCGATATCTTTTATAGTTTCCGAGATATAGCGTATCGAATATTTTATAATAATTGTCGATTTGTATGGGAGCTACCCCTTTTTTTGCCCCCACTCAATAAAATTTTTCTTTAAAATGTAGGCAATCTTGCCCAATTACTTTTTGTAGAACATTTCATTTCGATATCTTTTATAGTTTCCGAGATATAGCGTATCGAATATTTTATAATAATTGTCGATTTGTATGGGAGCTACCCCTTTTTTTGCCCCCACTCAAAAAATTTTTTCTTTAAAGTGTAGGCAATCTTGCCCAATTACTTTTTGTAGAACATTTCATTTCGATATCTTTTATAGTTTCCGAGATATAGCGTATCGAATATTTTATAACAACTGTCGATTTGTATGGGAGCTACCCCTTTTTTGCCCCCACTCAAAAAAATTTTTCTTTAAAGTGTAGGCAATCTTGCCCAATTACTTTTTGTAGAACATTTCATTTCGATATCTTTTATAGTTTCCGAGATATAGCGTATCGAATATTTTATAATAATTGTCGATTTGTATGGGAGCTACCCCTTTTTTTGCCCCCACTCAAAAAATTTTTTCTTTAAAGTGTAGGCAATCTTGCCCAATTACTTTTTGTAGAACATTCCATTTCGATATCTGTTAAAGTTTCCGAGATATAGCGTATCGAATATTTTATAATAATTATCGATTTGTATGGGAGCTACCCCTTTTTTTGCCCCCGCTCAAAAAAATTTTTCTTTGAAGTGTAGATCTTTGCGTACAATCACTTTTTGTAGAACATTTTAAGTCGATATCTGTTATAGTTTCCGAGATATAGCGTATCGAATATTTTATAATAATTGTCGATTTGTATGGGAGCTACCCCTTTTTTTGCCCCCACTCAAAAAAATTTTTCTTTAAAGTGTAGATCTTTGCGTACAATTACTTTTTGTAGAACATTTTATGTCGATAGCTGTGATAGTTTCCGAGATATAGCGCATAAATTATTTCACCAAATTTGTGCAATTGTAGGAAAAATACCCCTTCCCCTGGTCCTATCTGAAAAAACTTTTTCCATTATTTAGGTCCCTTCTTTAGGAGTATCCGTGCCAAGTTTTGTGGCAAAAGTGATTATACTTACTGAGATATATAGGGATATATGCACGGATTTTGTCCTAAAAAAAATGGGTTACTCTGGGTTTTCGCTTATATCTCGGTCAATAGTGAACCGATTTTGCTGATCTTAAATAGCGATTGTTAGCGGGATATTTGTAATCGTTTGACACCATTTACTGATCTGTATCTTTTAATCTGACTCCGGAAACTTGATTTCAACAGACGGACAGACAGACAGACAGACAGACAGACAGACGGACAGACGGACATGGCTATTTCAACTTCCCTATCTATAAGGATCCAGAATATATATATACTTTATGGGGTCGCAAATGAATAATAAAGAAATTACAAACGGAATGACAAAGTGATATATACCCTATCACTATGTGAAGGGTATAATAACTCTTTCAGCATTTTTTTCGTTGTATGTTTATACATTCTTACTGCTTTCCTTCAACTGTGTGACAAACGTTTAAGTTATTTCATGTTAAATTGTGCAAAACTAAATGCTGTCCTTTAAGCACTAGACTATTTCTTATTGTAACACAATTTTTATGCAAATAAAGCTGTAGAAATATAATTGTGTTAAAATAAAGAAAACTTAACAAGAATTTTGCAATTAAATTGCTTCTTTGACATTTGTTATGAAATAATTATAGCAAGTTAAACACTATTAATTATTATTGAAATGACAATTATGGAAAGTTAAAGAAATAAGAAAATGTAAATAAATAAGAAATAAGTTGTTATTGTTAACAAAAAAAATATTTTATGCGAAACTAAAGGACATTTTCTTTTAACTTGAATTCATTTTACTGGTAATAAAAACTTTTCTTGATTACAATTTTTTTTCTTAGTTATTTTTCAGTGGTTGTGGCAGTGTTGGCTGCTATTTCCTATTTAAGTTTAAAGTTCACTGAAGGCCATAATCTTTGTAGCATTTTATTACCAATAGCTGTTATTACTTCGGTTTTAGTTTTGTTTTTTTTTTGCCAACAGGGGATTAGACTGAATTCAATTTTTTTATTACATCTAAGGGTTTTTATTTGTTTTGTAACTTAATTTCCTTTGCACTACTGAATATTCGTAGCCATTGCTTTGCAATCAGAGCGGTAGTAATGCTTGTTTTATCAACTGTAAGCTGGTCAGATTTTTAATATTAAAAATTTTAAGAAACGAGCTTATTTTTCTCTTAAATAGGTTAAGAACTGTTTAAAAGCATAAGTTTCACTGGCTATTTGAATTCTACTTATTTATAAATGCATCTGAAACGATTAGATATTATTACATGAAAATAAACATGAAATAAAATTGCTGGATTTTATTTTTGGTCTGAGACCCACCTTCAAGTGTACCGGTCGACTCAGAACCACTTTTTGAGCCTGTTTTAGCACGAACGTCCGTCCATTAGTCTGGCTAGGTGTCTATGTATTTTTGTTAACTCGCTACAGGTCGAAAATTTGAACATATTTTGGTGCAGTTGGCCACAGATAAATGTTTTGAAACTGACACAAAGCTTTTTGTTTTTGATGATGGTCGGTAGATATGTTGAAATAGTCCCTATACAAATGCCCTCCCAGAATAAGCGTTTTGGGCTATAACTTGGGGGACCATTTATTTTCAAATCGAAATCAGTATGCTTTTTAGTTTTTAAGAACCACATTCATTGAAGGGATCGAATGGAAATCACTTTTTGAATCGATGAAAGTACGTCTATCCGTCGGTCTGGATGTCCAGTTATTATTTTAATAAACACTTCAATAGCATTTTTAAAGAGTTTGATTTAGAAAAGAATATTATAAAAATTTTTGTAGAACTTTTAATCGACTCAATATTAGATTATAGAGAAAAAAATAATTTGGATACACATTATGCTGCTAAAAAATACTGAAATTGTCTACACTATTTCCAATTGCATTTCAGAACTTTTTTATTGTATTTTAGAAATTTCTAATTGCATTTCAGAAATATCTAATTCAATTTTAGAAGTTTCCAATTTAATTTCAGAAATTTCTAATTGAATTTCAGAAATTTCTAATTAAATTTCAGAAATTTCTAATTCAATTTCAGAAAATTCTAAATCAATTTCAGAAATTTTTAATTTAATTTCAGAAATTTCTAATTCAATTTCAGAAATTTCAATTTTAATTTCAGAAAATTCTTAATCAATTTCAAAAATTTCTATTTGTATTTCAGAATTTTCTAATTGTATTTCAGCTATAATGTTGAAAACAAATAATATTGGTCTATTTATTTCAGAAAACCCCCAAAAAAAGGTGGTGTAGGGTATAATATAGTTGAGCTTTCAGTTACCCCTTCAAAATACGTTATCTTTCAAAAATTTTCGACGCAAAAAATTACCGCAAAATTAGCCCGTTAGCAATAAAAAACTGTTAAAAATTGACAAAATTTATTTTTAAAATATGTATTACTTTTGCAAAGTTCATAAAACATTATATTTAAGAATTAAGTATAGTGGTGAAGTAAGTTTCTGGTTAAACTTTTACATAAGTATTCAAAACTTTCGTATTTAGAGGAGAGAAAATTTTAAAGCCATTAGCAAATCACAATTAACTCTCTGGTGCTTAAACCTTTGAGAAGGCGTAAGTAGCTGCCCTTTTGGTGAATGGTAAGCGTTGCACTAATTCATACAAGCCAGCAACTGTTTTTGGATAAGAAGCCAGTCACAATTTTTACCATATGACCAAACTTATTAAAAACATTGTAAAAAATTAAGCTGATCGAATACACTATGTAACTGATAGCGACAACGGACATACATATGCCTGAAATCATATAAAAAACTAATTTCTCAGTGGAAATTGCACATAACAACAGG
Source organism: Melanophora roralis (assembly GCA_963583895.1). Lineage (NCBI taxonomy): Eukaryota > Metazoa > Arthropoda > Insecta > Diptera > Rhinophoridae > Melanophora > Melanophora roralis. The sequence goes on from OY757188.1 coordinate 68,013,123, forward strand.
AATAAATTAAAACAAAACGCAATAAATTTCAGGTTGCTAATAGTCCTCTACTCATTATGCATTCAATCGCGATCTAAATAACTTTAAAGAAATAATTAAAACTGGTAGTTTTAAAGCTCAAAGAAATAAACTTAAGTTGTATGCTCAGTAAAATCCACTTATTCAAAAATGCTTTATTCCATAATCCATTACATTTCTAGAACTTTTTTCTGGGTGTCTTTCAGACTACTACTTACCCTGTTTGACTCTGGTACAACTACCCTACAAAACAAATTTTTTTTTGATAGAAGCACAAGGAATAAAACCTTCGAAATGTTGTAAGCGGTAATAAAGTTTCAGTTCAGCCGTATAAACCATATTTCTTTGTTTTTTTTGAATTTTTTGTTTATATATTTAACATGAATCAAATTTTATTGCAAATACTGTGGCTTTATTGAAATAATTTACGAAAATTTATTTTTAATAAGTAAATGTTATAAAGCTTTCCAATAACTTTCAAAATCAATATAATTATATATCAAATAGTTTTCCAAATCGTATAAGTTATTTCAAAAATTTCACTTAACATGCATAGAAACTTTAGTTTGTTATAGTAAATATTAGCATAGAATTATATTTATAGGTATTAGTGCAGATAAGAACTTAATAAATAAGGACATTTACAGCCTGAGAAATTTCAGTTGGTACTGACACAAATAAATACCTCAACAGACATACATTTACAAAGATACCTCAACAGACATACATTTACAAAGATACATACACATACTTACTAAAACCAAAAATAGTTCTGTTGTCTCAATTAGTGTTGCCAGAAGTATGGGAAAATCGCCTCATATAGGTATTTTCGGTACTAAAACAGAAGCGTAGGGGAAGTCGGACAAATTTTTTATGTTTGCAAAATGTAGGGACTTTATTCCAATATTACATTATTTTTAAATTAAAATAAAAAAAATAAAATAATTTTTAATTTTTTTATCAGATCGTTTTAAAAAAAAATTTGTTTTTCCAAAAATCGCTTAAAACGGATATATATTTATAAAAAAAAACAGAGATGTTTGTGGTTTTAAAAGTTGAGGATACTAATTTATATCTGCTTTTGTTTTAGAATAATAAAAACTAAAAACTAATATAACGAAATTATTTTTACAAATTTAACAAAACTGGTACGAATTTAATTTAATTATACCTACGAAAATGGAGAGAGAATTATGTTTTAAATACGATCAAAGCCACTTTAAATATCTAAGAATATTGTACAAAATATGATATCAAGATCAAGATTTCTTAATTTCAAATTTGTAACATCTGTTATGAGCAGAAGGCATGCTACTTCAGTTTCATTCCTACTTCAGTAGGAGTTATAGTTTTTTTAAGTAACAAATTTAAAATTTTTGCGTCCCAGTGAAATTGTCTATATGCAAATTAAAATAAATTTTTTATAACTAGGGTTTTTTCCCCTACATTTTAGTGACTCAAATGCGAAGAGCTTTTTTGGGGAAATTGTTTTAACGTATGCGTAAATATTTTTAAAAAAATCTACTGGCAACACTAGTCCTGATAGTCCTCACTGTATTGTGCCTTAAGAAATCTTTTTGTTTTTGTTAAAATGCTGATTGTGTTTGATATTCAATTCCCAGACACGAAATAGTTGTTTGCTCTTTAGGTTGGACAAATTGAATTCATGAAAATACTTGATAAACTAAAATATTTTATTTAATTGTCTTCATAAATATTTTATTCAATTATATAAAGAAAAAGTAAAAAATAAAACGAAGGCAGTATGTGACTTGAAAGAAATTGTAACTTAAGCACTAAATGATTATTTAAGGTCAATTCATGTCCACATTGAACCTAATAAGTATATTAGGTGTAAGTTGAATTGTTTATTTCCTTTTCTTTCTAAGTCATTCATTTACAGATGAAAATTGAATTAAAAGCTTTAAGTTAAAGAAGAATCTGTTTCCATTAAAATTGTTTGCACTTAATTTCACAAAACTTTCTTTTCTATGATTACATCAAGTATGATTTGTATCTTCTTTTCACGATTAGCTGTAGCCAAAAACTATAAAATTCATTCTTGGCAAATTCAATCTCGAAAAAAGTTTCATTTCAAAAAAATCCAAGTTATCGTAATTTTTATATCTCAATAGTTCCATTTCATTCAAAAGAAAAAATTATATTGAAAAAACAAGGTATCTGGTGGCAATTAAAATTTTCCACCTTAAAATAAAAATCTAATAATTGACACAAGGTTTTATTGAACGATAGAATGGAAATGCGAATTTAGTTGTTAAGGGTGTGTTATCCAGATGTCTTCCGCCGAGTTGAACGCACTGTTCAAAAGGGAGCCTTGCGCTCTGCGCTACATGCTGCAGTAAACTTAATTAAATTGGGCTGATTTCTTGACGAATATTTTAATTTAAATAGACAAGAGATTGGAGATTGTCATTATAAATCCTCTCTTTAAGCTAAGCCCATAAAAAATGCATGGAAGTTAGATCCGCCGAACTTGGTAGTCATGGGATATTACCAAAGCGGCTGATCAGTTTTTGGGGGAAATTTTCCCGAAACTAATTTATGGAAGCTATGGCTGTGTGTTCAGATTATCTTTTGCGAAGATAAGGCACACCAAACAGTTACCTGGAGCAAACAAATTGTTTTTTAAATTCTAGTCGAGGGTTTTTGGAAACCAGTAACGCTAGTTTTGCTTGTTGACGTGATCGTTTTAGTGAAAATTAGCCTCGTAGCTCCAAAAAATGAGAGTTACAGTGCGAAAACTCTCCAACATTGTTTCACACAATTTTTGCATAAATCAAAGTCACTTTCTTTTAGTTATTAAACAATTTGAAGTTTAAAGGAAGGCATCCTTTTTTAAAATATCATGAAAAGTTGCTTTTGGAAGTCCCTGTGGGGCTGCTCTTTCCGTGCTGAAAGTCGCTGGTTTTCATTTAAACTTCTTCTACAAGTTCAGTGTTTTCGAGAGTTCTTAAAGATCGACTGGCTCCTGGCCGTGGGACATTCATAGCCGAAGCTGTTGTGTGGAGTCTCTACACCTACGAGCGAATGAAACTTATACCTGGTCCCTCACGTATTCGGCAAATACCAATTTTTGAATAAAGTTTTCGACGAGCAATAACGTCAGAATCATAACTCTTAAGAAATGTCCCCACAGCGAAAGCGTAACGCTCACTAGACCACTGCGACGTCGTGACTGACAAATCCGCCCCTCGCAACATTTGTTACGTTTTGAAATAATCGTGTTTAAAAATATAAATTTGCCACCAGACTTCCTGTATAACAGCTATCGACTTCAAATATTTTACAGGAAGTACTTGGACAATAAATCCTAAATAAAAAAAAAAAAATTGGTTAAGAGCAGGATAAGGGGTAGCTCTTATACAAATGAACAATTTTTGTCAAACTTTCGATACCCTTTATCTAAAAAACAATAAAAGGGTGTAATATTTAAATGTAATACAAGAGTAATTTTACAATAACTCCTACATTTTTTGGAAACAAATAGTTGGATACAAACTTTAATAAACTTGTAGTACGAAAATGTTGAAAACTGTTAAGACTCTGGACCTCAAACCTTCGACCTGGTACTCCTTTTGTACATATATATATGTTAAAATTTTCTATTTCAAAGTTTTCTATTTCAAAAGCTAGGTTTGTTATCGACTTCCAGCTCGGCACAAAATATTTTTATTAAAGTTTTTATTGCAGTACGAAAGGAAACGGCTAGATTAGATGGCTGGGTATACAAAAAGTCCAATGTGAAACTCGGCACAGCCATTTATAGCGCTCTTACTTTCCTTTACACATATTAAGGTTTTTTTATTTAATTCTTTTTCACTAAAAATTGCATATTAATTAATTTTTATTATTTTAATAAATGTTGTTAAAAGAAACTTGTTTGTTTGTTTGTTTTCTCAAACCGGCTCTAGATTTTCTTACAGTACTCTTTGAACGGCAGCAGTGCTTGGCTGTAAACAAAATCTGTTTAACTAACTTGTTTTAAAAAAAAGCAAACGGATTTGATTTTTCTTTATTAGTGAGAAATAAATTAATAATTTTTAAAGAACTAACTGAAACTGAATACACTTTTAGAAATCTTAAAAGTTTTGTTTATTAATGTGTTACGTGAAATGTGAAATTTTTTGTTTTGTTTGCAGAAACTTACTTAATGTTGCGTTCATTTTATTTAAATGGAAGTTTATCCTAAATTAATTATAAAACTAATGAAAAAGTAAATGAAACGTTTGGTTCGTCTTTGAAATGGCTTAGTGTTTTACGATTCGCTTAGTCAAATTATTTTTTGTGTTTTCAATAGCTGAACAGCGCATGATAAAAAACTAAACGTGCTTTTGGATCTAGGATTTTTGAACCCAATCTTAAAGAAAAATATTAAATGTAACATGAGGCATTCGGTATTAGTTTTTTTAAACCTTGCATTTACTAAAATTAATCTTTCCTATGTAGGGGTTTTTTGTGTGTATGTTTTTGTAATAGTTCCCTAAAATATTTCTTAGATTGTGTTTTAAAAACATTTGAATATTTAATTTATTCAGCTAAATTTTGTTTTTTCCAGTATCTTTTTTAAGTGCCTGCATTTTATTAAATGTTTAGCATTCTGACCTCAAAGTTTATTACTATTAAACTATTTCTCCTTATTGACAACCCACCATCAACAGCATCACATGTTTTCCTTTGACAAATTTTCATCTTCAAATACTTGTTAGTGTTTCCTGTCCTTAACATGAAAAGACAAAATTATTCCAAGTGTCACTCACAATACTGCACTTGTTGGGCTCAGATGATTGCAAAAATCAAGAACGGACAGATTTAGTGAATATTTAACCTAAATCTAAAATAACATGTATTTTACGTTTGTTTAGGCCAAGCAATTATGACAAGTTAAAACATACATATGTATGTACATACGTATGTTTATTAGATTTGTTCTTATTTGTATGATTGAGTTTTAGAGGTTTTTTTAATTCTGGTTCGCCGGCCAGACTTTTGCTTCTTTATAACAAAATATTAAACAAGTAAAATTTTAATAGAATCCAATAAGATTTCATAAGCCCGGAAACAAATAAAAAGAAAAAAATTTATCTATTTTTTTAACTAAAAAAAACTACAATAAAAGAAGAGTTAGTTTCAGATTTCAATTTACCAAATTTGTGAACCCGATCCGACCTTTTGTATGACGGAAATTTTTGAACACTCTGATGCATCGATAATTTTTTTTTTTAATCATTGGTAAATATTGTGTTAAGCTTCTGAATATTTTGTACAAAGAGGAGTTTGGCTATATAAGTATAATATGGAAAATTAAGGACCACTGAGTTTATAAAAAAAAGCTAGGGCCTCTCTATATTAAGGTAACTATAAGTATATTTAAATATGTAATTTTTTAACGTTCCATAGGAGAAATTTTAAGTTAAAACAGTATTTGAGCTAAACATTTTCATCACCTAAGAAGGTTGCCATACAAAATTTACAACAATGATGAAAAAATTCCCATAACTTCCCTACAGTCGGCCTTTGAGAAATAATGTTTGCAACTGACCCTCATTTTAGTTTCCCCTCCCATACGTATTTTTAGGGCATACTTACCTCCTATCTCTACGCCATAAGCGGGTTGCCATACAAAACTTGAAAAAATTGGGTAAAAACCCTCGCAACCTTTTTTTAAGCATACTTACACCTAATCTTCATTACCTAAGGGGGTTGCCAAATAAAGTGCATGACCGAACCCCATTAGTTTCCCCTCCCAAACATATTTATAAAATATACTTACCCTGTATATCCGTTTCTTAAGGAGGCTTCAACATAAACTTTCGTAAAATTGTAATAAATTCCCTCCTACACCTTTCAGGCTGCCCGTGGATAGGTCAAATTTGAAACTGACCTCAACTTGTTTTTCCGTGCAAGCATTTTCCTACCCTCTATCTCCACCCCATACATGATTTGAAAAAATTAGAATAAAAGCCCCTAAAACTTTCTTAGTCACCCTAAGAGCTTAAAAATATGACACCGAACCCTATATGAAAATCATAAATAATTCATAATTAAAAAAAAAATATATAAAAAAAGTTCGAGGCTTCAAAACGCCAAAGGCACTGCCGAACATAGCTCTCTTGCTTATTTTTTATGGTCTTATTCTTAGGACTTTCATCTCGAGTGGGTAAAAAACTTAATTGGTGTTCTCCCTCTAAAGAATCTTCAGTGCTTAGGTGTTACTTAACTAGTAAGTAAATCTTTCTCAGTCTAACCAGAATCTAAAATTAAAAATTTAACCTTACCATACTTTTGACACTCCGTTTAAGTACAAAACAGTTGAAATTGATGTGCATATGTTGTTACATTATTTTTGTTTTCTGTGTACTTATATAAGTTTGTACTTCCTGCAAAATGTTTATGTTTTTAATACTTGAAGTTGACACAAAAGCATTATGAACCGCATGCAGTTATATATAAATGTCACTCCTAAAACAAAACTCTCGGAAACTTGAAATAAACAAACTTGTTATAGAACATAATATATACAAACAGTGTAAAGCGGAAACGAGAACATTAACGTACTTTTTCTAATATTGTACACATTTTAAAGAACGATTGCCAAAGTACTTAAAAAAATATTTTTTCTTGAAGTTCAAATAAATTTCAAAACGCAGAAAAATCGAGTTTTTTTCGTTCTTTTTTTCTACTTCTCAGGATTAATAATTTAATATTTCTTTAGACTGCTATTTTGTTTTCGTTGTTTATTAAAACGGATTTTTAAAATTTACTAATTTGCTTTATTACTTCCAAGCTTTTGCAATGTTTAACTCAAGAAGTAAAAAAATATTTTCTCTTTTGCTTCCCAGTGTATGCACTCATGAGTGAGTGTGCACACAAAACCAACAGTCACAAATTTTCTACCACAAGGCGAAGCATCATACAAAAGTTGATGATTTTACAAAAAGTTTTTGAAAATAAAAAAATATGACAAAGAAAACCGTGTGCACCTGAAAACAATCTGTAAAATACTAATGTAGTATTATGGTAATTTTTCAGTGTAAACATTCCCGAAAAAATGCTTTGTAATTTATCATGAGTTAAAATATGACTAAATCTTGAAAAAATATGGATGTGTTATAAAAACTTTCTTAATATTTTTAAAAAAGCACAAACAATTGTTAGAATTATATTGATGATCGAGGTCGAAATTAGGTAACCAAACAACTTTTTTAGTTTCAAGATACTAAGTTTAAAAAATCTTATAAAAATATGTAAAACTAGTGGTCCTTTGATTTATTTAAAACTGTCAATTACATTGTTTAATAGTGAAAGAACAGATGGGGTCGATTTCCCATCAAAATATTTGTAAAACCTTATTAGCTTGGTGTGCTTGGTGACCGTTTTTTCTAGGGGCCTAAAAATTTTGGAAAATCAATGGAGCTTTCAAAATATGGTAATTAGCTTTTTTCAAAGACTGATTTGTGTTAATTTATAACCCCAAACGCTATTAAATAATACTGTTTCTGGGACTCCATTAAATATACAGATGTACGTTTTATGAAAAAATAATTTGTTTTCTAGACTTTCTTTATTTGTAAATAAAGTCAAACACTTACTTTTTCCACTTTTTATACCCACACCACCAAAGTAGGGTATCATGGGTGTGTAACGCCCAAAAGTGATGGTCTGACACCCTCTTTCTAGCACCCCGATCGACCCAGAATTATTTGCTAAGTCTATTAGACATATCCGTTTATATATTCTTTTAATCAAAGTACAGGTCTAAAGATATTTTTTTGACTTAAAAGTCAAAAGTCGAAGTGCAGTGGACGCTTACTCAGAAAGTTAACCAATTTGAAATGATATCTAAGTTAGGGCTGTGTTAATTTTTTTTATTAATTTAAGTTAAATTTGTTATCTAGTATTAATGTCAAATATTTAAATTAAAAAATTTTTGGTTTTATTTCAATTGCAGTTTTGGAAAAGTTTAACAAAGTTTTTAAAACTGGACTGAAACTTTAAAATAAAATGCTGACCACACATCATTTACCACATCTGCATCATCGTGGCAGTACAGCTGTAGAGTTGGATAAAATAACAAATCTAAATACGGTGAGTGAATATATTTTGTATTTATAACTTTGTTAAAAATTGTGTTGAAATGTCTGTGTGAGTGTGAACATATATAAAAATATGTACATGTAATATCAAAAAACGATCATGAAAATTTTTTTTACCACAGCATTTATAATAAACACCAAAACTTCTAACTTTAATGAAAAAAATAATCATCATATAAACATAAGAAAAAACCTTTGATGTAAATCTAATCATACATTATTGACTAAAATTTACTGAAATTTTTGAAGTTAGTTCTTTTTTAAGGGTTTTGTTTACAAAGTGTTATTTGGGAAAGTCTTTTCAAGTAGAAAAAAATTCATAAGACTTGTAGTTGTTAAAATGATTTAATTATAAGTAAACAAACAAGTGCCGAAGCTATTGTCGGTCGAGGCAGACCTTTTGTATACCCTACGCCAAAGTTTGTAGATTTATAAAAATGAATAACGTTGATGATTGACAAACTGATACATTCATTATAGTACAATTTAAACGTGTAAAGCTAGAGACTTGAAATTTGGAGCCACTAATGTAAACAAGCAGACAACTGCTTGTGTAAGTACCTAATAGTCATTTTACTCAGAGACAGAGCTACGTATGTGTAAGATTACAAAAATTAATTTACACCAAAGGTATATAGAAAAGCAGAAATCCCCTTAACTATAGAGGATATAAATAAAATTTTAAAAGAAGCGTATTCTACCCCAAAAGATATACGTATAAACTATATTTTATTGTAAATTCTAAACAAACAAAAACAGGACAATAACTAAATAGCGCTCGTCGTTTTATTTTGTTACTTAAATGTATTGTTTTAACTTTCAGATTAATAAAAAATTTTTCGCATTTTTTTCAATTAACCTACTAAAAGTGGTTTCAGACGAAATTTGTTTTACACATGCCTTGTCACTTTTACAATCCACATGGTTTTGCGTATGTCTGTCAAAATTTTCATTTTACAGATGGTTTATGATTTTTGCTTTCACACGTACATATGTAATTACATCTAACATAACCTCCAAACCAAAATAAACAACTTAATTTTCCTTGTTGTTATTCTAAAAACAGCTGACTAAGCATGCTTTGTCAGATGAAAATACAGCACGCTCTAATTACAACTATCACATATGTATTTGGCACATGCAAAATTTGACAAATCATGAGTAAAATACATATCGTGTGAAAGCACTTTAACCTATTAACATTGCAGCTATTAAAATCCTAATAGTGGGTAAAAATCGCTATTTTTTAATTTAAGTAATTGATATATGAATTTTGATGGGAGGTGCTAATACGAGTATAAACATTTTATTGAGTGATTCAATTATTTTGTAATTTTTTAGTTTTTTTTTTGTGTAATTTCCAATTGCACTCAACAGGTGTTAAAAAATATTGATTCGTTTATGGTATTGTTTTAGAATTTTTTCAAGTTATGCGTCTAGAAATGTAAGGCTATGGACTTTTGATCCATAAAGAGGTCGAAAGTTAAGTGAGTAGACAAAAACCAATTTTTTTACATTTGAGTCAGTTAAAATTTTAAGTTTAAAAATATTAAATAAAAGATTATTGACCCATATAAAAGCCGAAATTTGACTAGGTACAACAAAAATAGTTTTCCAAATTCTTGCACTTTTTTGACTTCTTTAAAATTATTAATTTAGATATGTGAAATCGAAGCTTATTGCCTTAGATAGACTTCGAAGGTCAACTAAGGAAACCAAATGTACTTTCCCCATTATTTTATGTTCTTCTGATTTTTACACCAACAGAATCATTTCCTGAGTCCGTTCGTCCGTCCGTCCATCCATTTGGGTTCCTGCAATCAAAGGTCGCAATTTTAAAGGTATTTTGATGAAATGATGATGATGATGAAAAGTATGTCTTTTGGTACTGACACAAAACCTAGTGCTTGATCGATCCGTTTTCTATATAGCCCCAACATAAATGTCCGCTAAAATAAGCAGTTTTGGCTATAAATGGCTCAAATATTAATTTTATTATATTGAATACAAAAATTAACGGTTTATTTTTTAATAAAGCCCCCATACAAATGTTGTGTCAAGTGTAATATTGTGTGACTTGACTGGCCGACTATAACTTTCTTACTTGTTTAAATTACTTTATTATAAATATGAAATAAAGGAATGTTGTCCCGTTTGGAGTTTGAAAATCAACTAGATGAGAACAAAAAATGTGTTTTGAATTTTTGATTCATTTTTGCGTATATTAAGATTGTGAGTCTAGAAATGTCAAATTGGAGACTACTCTTTTAACCCTTTTTAACATTTCAAACAGATGTTTCTATACGTCTCTGCATTGAAAATGTGTGTCATAAATGCACTTACGGGGTGAAAAGTGTACCAAGCTAACTTATTCCGACTTGTTGGCTATTCCACCTTTGATGCTCTCTAGCTTATATTAGGTTTGGATACTACAGTTCATCTTTTTTAAATTTTCTGTCGGTAGACATAACCGCCTAAACAGAAATATACGATTTAAAATGATTCCCTAAAAATGTTGTGCGAGCACAACTATGTTAACACAAAATTTCGACTCTTTTAAACATATTGTACCTTTACAATACTGTAGATAGAAAGACGCAACTTTAACTTATGTATGTCAAACTTGCTTTTAAATTTGAAAAAATTTACATTTTCAATTAAATAAAAATTTATAAAAGTAAGAAAAAATTTAAATAAAACTCAGTCGTGATAGCGGTAAAAATAAGTTTGCGCCTTTTACATATGCATGTTATTGAGTCCTTTAGTCCGCTTTAAACAGCTAAATTTGCAACAGTTCAAATGTAAATAAATTTGTAATTTATTTCTTTTGACTTTAAAAAGCTTTTGGTGATTCTTTACCAAATTTAAAATTAATTTATATTAAATAAGTTCGATTCAAGCCTTTGTATCTGTTTGATTATTTTTATATTTTATATGTTTTTTGGTATTGTGGCCTTTTGGTTATTTTAACCTCAATTTATGGAGTAAACTTTAAAATAAATTGAATATTTCCTTAACAAAAAAGAAAAAAAATATTAAATATTTTATTGTAATTTTTCTTTTTGAATTAGTTCTTATGTATTTGCTAACTGCCAAGTAAATTACCACTTATTCCCGCAGGAAATACATAAAGAAGACAAATAATTTGAAAAGCTTGAATAACCATAATAAAATCAATTTATTTTTCGTTCAGGTAAAAAAATTAACAAAGTAAACAGAAAACAAGTAAGAGCACTATATTCGGCAGTAAAGAATCTCATAATCCTTTTACAACGAGTAGGGGTTTTTGCCCTTATTTTTTTAAATTTTTTATGGCAGCTCCCTTAGGGGATTGTGATAGGGGGCCAGTATGTTCTAGGAAAATGTTTGCAAGGCAAAATGAGTTGGGGTCAGACCTATATTTGACCTACCACGGACACCACGAAACCTCTAAGGGAGGATTAATTTTAATTTCCCAAACTTTGTATGGGAGCCATGTTAGACAATAAAAGGTAGGGGGTAAATATGTTCTAGGAATATGTTTGGGAGGGGAGACTTACTGGGGTCGGTCGTACACTTTACATCTGTAAGGCGGAGTCTGAAGAAGTTATGAGCATTTTCCAACTAACTTTTCAAATTTTATATGGGTACCCTGTTCGGGGCTAGAGAAAGGGGGCAAGTATTTTTTACGTGAATATTTAAGAGGAAAAATTAATTAGGGTCGGTCTTAGGTTTGACCTTTGCAGGAGCACTATGGAATCTGTAGGAGCGATTTAAAGAAAATTTAAAAACACATAACCCTGTTAGAAGAAGAAGATAGGGTAAAAGTATGCTCCATAAAAATGTTTGTGAGAAAAACTAATATGAATCGGTCTTTTATTATCCATGTAGGGGCAACTCCAGGACAGTGGAAGAGGTTTTTTTTTGCAAATTTTAAAGAAATAAACAGAGGTAGTCTTGGTTTTTAACTTATACATCGGTCAGCAATCGGGCGATTTTGATGGATTTCAATAGCAATTGTCTCGCAGATATTTTTGTTAGTTTAATACTACATACGGGTCTTACGATAGCTAGGGGCTTCAAGGTGATTTCAACCATAACACGGACAGATAGACATCGCTAAATCAACTTCCCTATCCACGGGGTTGCAGACTGGTATTGAAGGAATTACACACGGAATAAAAGACTTATATATACTCTTACCCCTAATTTAAAGGGTATAATAAAAAATACATATAAAATAGAGGTAAATTAAAAGAAAGTTGGATGCAAATATAATAAAAGAAACTTTGCAGGTCAAGTTTTTTTATTTGAAAAATGTTTTTTGGAAATGTTAGAGAAAATTTTACCTCTGAAATAGTTTTTACAAATATTTTTGCAAAGAAGGAATTGCTTGTATTAAATTTTGTAGTTAAATATAAACTGTAAAGAAACAAAAAAAACTGAAAATAAAAAAAAATAAAATATGTAAATTTATTACAGGCTTTGTTGCAGTAAAAGAGTTCATATTAAAGTCAATGCAATTTTTAGTACAAGAAGGAAACGCAAGAAGTAAATCTTTTGATGTTATTTTTTCTCAATAAAACCTCTTGTCCCATATCATTTAATGTTTTTTTTTTGTTGTTGCAAATTGTTTAGAAAATTCATGGTAACAAAGGTAAGTTTTCATATTTATTGTTTGTGTGTTGTTTTGTGATTATTTTCTGTAAATAAAAACCGACTTATTCCCATTTTTTCAATTGTTTATTTACGAAATATTTATGTTATTTAATATGACATTTTATGTAGTTTTGCTTATTTTTTATCACAAGAATATAAAAGTATTATCTTATACAACATGTGTTAATAAAAAGTTATTATAAATTATTGTGTACATTCGTTCAAAAAGTTACAAAGTAAATAAGTAAGAAAGTTAAGGTCTTATAACGGCTTAGAAAGCTATAGTCGGTTACGCCAGACTATACTGTACCCTTCATCATATTTCATACAAGTGGGCACATTTATTTATTATTAATTTATAATAGAGTGATATATTTCCTTTAATTAATAAAAAAAAACACTCAAGTTAAGTGTTTATATTACACAAACATGCAAAATGTGTTTATGGGGCAAATGTTATATCCAATTTGAGGCAGTGCCAATAAGCGAACAAAATTCCCAAAACCAATAGAAGACTTTGTATTGAAAAAAGTAGTCAAATGGCAAAATCTAAATCGATCAAAACAAAATTAAATATGTTACATGTGGAGTAAGGCCTTGAATGTGTGCAAAATGTTGTAGGAATAAAGTAATATTAAAGTGGAAAAAAATCTTCCCTTTTTAAAAAAATACAATAATTCCCAATCGCACATTTTTGTCTTAAAATTTTATTACGCTAAAAGCGGGTAATATGCGAACAAAATTTTTAAAACAATCGTGGGTGTGGCCCCACCTGCATTTTTACCTTCCAAACTTTGACATTGTACACTTTGCGTTTGAGATCAAAGTATAAAATAGTCTGTGCAGGAGAAGGATCAATATAAAGAAATTAGCTGTTGTGAGCGTGGCACCACTTTCTATATTATCAATAAAATTTCGTTTTGAAGCCTTATAAAGTACAAATTTTAACAAAGTCAGTATAGCAAAAGTATATTTATTAGGATTTGATTTTGTAGAGGCCTAGATGTCTTATAATTGCGCACAAAGTTTTAAAAAAATTAATGCAGTAAAAAGGGCAGTATTATGAGTTAAATTTTTGTGGGTGTGGCATCGCCCACTTTTTTTGCCTACAAAATTTTGGCTCTACAAGCAGTTAATATGTAAGCAAAATTTAAAAAAAAATCAGTCAGGCAACTTCATTAAAAATTTAGCTTTTCAGTCATAGCACCCCCAACTTTATTGTCTTAAGACAGAGCTAATATGAGCTAATAAAGTACTAGCACAAAAAACATTATTTTTCAGTAGAAGTACAGGGGGAGTTAATGTTTTGTGAGTGTGGCTTGCCTCATTTTCTAAAAACAAACTATGTATAGCCTGTTGCCCACTCGGGGCTTAAGATATTTAATGTTTCAAATGCCACGAAAATAGTTTAAGCCGTTTAGGTGTAATTGCGTGACAAACAAACAAACAAACAAATAAACAAACTGACACATTATTTTTACAATATATATACAGAAATTATATATAAGTAATGGTATACTTAAAATCACATTTTCCTTAAAGTACTTAAGTGTATTCCCTGTTGAAATTAAGTATTTAAATTCTGATAATAAAGTGCTTAAGATACCATTACAGTTTTACTACCCAGCAAGCAATAAAAAAATCATTTAAAATAATAACTCTTTTCCATTTTATATCAAAGCAAAGCTGTGGTTTTGTTTTACTAATAAATAAATGTGATGGTTATTTATAAATGTGCATAAATATCAATCGACAATTTAAAAAAATATGTTTATTGTTATTTAAAACGAAAATAATTTTTAAACAAAAACTTTTGAAAACCAAAACAGATTCATTTAAAATTTTTACGATTTACAATTACACAATGGTACAACACAGGTTGTGAAATCGACAATTTGTTTTTAGGTTTTTGGTGAAGTTAATAATTCCAAACCGTTTGCATATTAAAATCAAAGTTGTGCGTTTGCTGGGTATTAAATTCTTTAATATACACGTTTATGTACATATGTATGCATGTGGAAAAAGGATATTAGGGGTTTTCTAAGCTTATTAAAAAGCAATTTAGTTTGTGTTAATCATAATTTAATTTTTTATTAAAACAAATTATAATTTTCAACAACTAAAATGTTCGGCATATTAACTGTTATTTTATACCCTCACCACATATGTACGTGGCTGCGTTTTTGCAGCAGTTCGTAACGCCCAAAAATTATCGACCCAGCTTAAGGTATACCGATCGACTTCGACTTGGATTAAACATGTCCGTCCGTCGAGCTGGGTGTCCACGTATTCTTGAGATCAAAGTACAGATCGCAGTTATCTAGATATTTTGATTAAATTTGGCACAAATAAGTTATTATGCACTGGGACGAAGCCTTTTGTTTGTGGTGTTGATCGGCCCTTTCTTCGACATAGCCCCCATAAAAATGTCTTCCCGAAATAAGCATTTAAGGCTTGAATATTACTAAGTTTTAACAAAATTTCGCATATAGGTCTTGCTTAATGCCACTAACTATCACACTATACAAAAATATGATCGGTTTTTTTTTTGATATAGCCCCCATACAAATGTCCTTCCGCAATATAAATTTTGGGCTCTAGATGGCTCGAATATTACATTTCACTCTCAAAATTTCGCCCACATTTTGATTTTTATGCCACCAACTATTTAAATAAATACAGAAATTTTTCATACAGTTGCCATACAAATGCGGGGTAGGGTATAATATGGTCAGGCTCGACCGACTATAATATTCTTACTTTTTTTTAATAAATTTTTTTTAATAACGCCTCAAAGCCTGCAACACAAATTTCGTAGTTGTCTTAAGAACAACACAAAAACACACTGTTTGCAAAATGTTTCCGTATCTGTGTGTGTTTGACGTTGTGGGTGTGGTGTGGCCACCGCTTTTTTTACAAGAATATTTTGATAATTTATGAAGCCACACATAAAAGATTTTGTAACGCTACTTAAGCATAAATATTTCAACAAAAACTTATGGGAAGTGAGAAAAGTCTAAAGCACAGTTCAATTTAGCAAAAAAAATTTTAATGCACCATTAAGTAAGTATAATACTCTTGCAGAAAGAAGACGTCTTCTTCAGTCTTCTTTTGTGATTTTAAAAGAAAAAAAAATGTGGTTTAATTTATTTTCTTTTGTAGTTCAAAGTAGATTAAGTTAAAAAATATTTTTAGGTCAAATTATTTTTACAAAAATTTTTAAATTAATTTTTTTGTTTATTAAAGTCTATTAAGGTTTAGGTAGTAAGTTTTTAAGGTTGTCGAAAAATATTAAATTTATAAAAAAAGTATGTTTAAATTTTGTGCATCACTGAATATGCTTTCAAAGACTAAAACTTAGAATCAGGCTTAAAAGTTTTTTTTAAAAACTAATAAATTTTGTTTGGTTGAAACAACTGAAGTTAACTTTCTTTCTCTTTTGTGTTTTTACTAAAATAAGTTATTTTAAATAGGCACAAGAACTACATAAAAATAAATTAATAACATATTTCTTGGTTTTCTTTGCTGCAATTTAACAGTTGGATTTTGTAAATATTTTTTGGTTTTTACTATTGTTGGAATTCCTTTACAGTATGAGTATTTTTTATGTTTGGAGAAACACTAAAGACTAACTTATCTGAGCTCTAATTTGTTAATTTTTTTCAACTTTGTTTTAAATAAGAGCAATTTATGCAATTGCGATTTTCTATGGGCTCTTTTTTTCAGAGTCAAAAATTGTTTCCCATTAGTATTAAAAATCTGTTGTGCCTAATTTGTAAGAATGTGGAAAAAAAGTCTCAGCGGTTTTTTTTTGCATGTTTTTTATTGCTATTAAAGCAGTCATCAAAATCTGCCGGTGTTTTTAGCGGTACATTTTTCCAACAGTGGATTCTGATATTTTAATATTTGAGCTAATTTACCATTTGAGATAATACAAAATTACTAGTAGGGATGTAGTGAGGACTGCAAAAGGTGATTATTGTGGGCAAGTGGCCTAAAGACTAGACTTGAACCTCAAAAGTTTAAAGGATATACCTCTCATTACTCCGAAACACTTAACTTCTGACTTTTCTTGTCGGTTGGCCAATAAGTTAACTGACCCACCGAAATTACATTTAGCCCAATTTCAGACATGAAATCGGTAAAAACGCGACTTTAAACCTCATAAGACGTCTGCCCTAGTTTTGGAAAACTTTTCCGATATGGGCAGTGGTAGCTTGAAGGCTTAGAGTGGCCGCCAGTTAAATGGAATTTGATTCAAAAATAAAAATTACATCAGTTTTCTGGTTAACTATAAAATATTAGGTTTTCTTTTTGTATTTGCAACTGTCTTTTGCTTTCCAGAAGCAAAGAGTGAAGCAGTTCATAGTCCATTAAATATAGCCCACATTACACACAATTATTTTCTTTTACATATTTTGTGTGATATAATAACTTTAATGTATTCCCAGTAAAACCTTTGCAAGTCAAATTGGAGATAAAAGAACACTCCTTACTTTTTGGCCGAATAACTAGTTATTTTTGTTTAACGACCTCTGCTAACAAATGTGCAAACAAAATCAATCAAATATGTAGTAGCCACACAATTGCCAAAATTAAAAAAAAATAATGGCTTTTAAGACAAATATGTTGTGTCTACCCATGAATTTACTCTTACTTTTACCAACTTTTTCTTTTAACTAGAATCTTAATACTGACCGAACTAAGCCACATAAAACCGACTTTCAATACGAAGAAGAGCAGCCTTGCTGGGACTTCCAAGATCGATTATTCGTGAAATTTAAAAAAAAATGTGAAGTTCAATCCCTTTAAAATTCAAATTGTTCAAGAACTGAAAGAAAGTGACTTTGATTTTTTAGAGCGACGATGCTCATTTTCACTCAAATGGCCACGTCAGCAAGCCAAGCTGCCGTTACTGGTCTCCAAGAACCCATAACCTTCGATTGAAAATCAAAAACAATTGCATTGTTTCAGGGTAACCGTTTGGTGTGCCTTACCTACGCATGAGATAACTGGACCTTTTTTTTCCAAAATTATCGAGTCCAGGCGACGAATGTCAACTGTGAAAAAAATTTGGAGCTTATCCATTGTGGTCTTTACGCATACCCCAAAACTTATCAGACGCTTTGGGGACATCCCATGGGCACGGAGTTTGCCCGACCTAACTCCCATAAATATTTTTATGTGCCTACTTTAAAGAGAGGGTTTATAATGATAATCCCCAAAAAAAATCAGCTTAATTGAACCAAGTTTACTGCAGCGTGTTACACAAAACACAAGACTTCGTTTTTAACAGAGTGTTCAACTCGGCAGATGACATCTGGATGTTTTAAAAAAATAAAATCCGCATTTCCATTATTTTCTCCAATGCTCTTAATAAAACTATGTGTCAATTATAAGGTTTTTATTTAAGTGTAAAAATATAAATCTGCAACCAGTGTATATATAAAAGCGCACAACAACGGCGAACGGTGAAATTCGTCATACGTTGTGAACTCAGCGATAGACTTATTTTTGTTTCATAAGCCGGCAAACAAGGAACAATGTACAATATTGCTTTATTCCTTTTTACTTATCAAGTATTTCAGCAATCCTTATTATTTTAATTTTCCTTGCATTATTCTTATTCCATTTGCATTAGTCAGTAGATACACGTATTATTTATATTAATTTTAGTTTTGTTCTCGGCCATCCATTAGGATGACACTAAAACAGTATAGATTTTACTTATGTTTTATTTGATTTATTATAGCGTTATTTGATTAATAAGGACAGATATAACTTGTGATAAACGAAGGAATGAGAATATTAGAACATAAGGTTTTATTGGGGGCTAAATTTGGTTTAAGCAATATAGAATGTGAATACAATTCCAGTATTCAAATTCTGGTAAAAATTTTTTTAAAAATTAACATTCACGATATAGTAGAAATAAACAGAGTACTGCTGATGTGAAATCGTATCTGATTTCGAATATGCATTACACTCGGCTAATATCGGAACTACTTATTTTTTAATAAATAATTTCATTCTTAGCAATCACAATTTCAACAAACAATTTTAAACCGAATATATGGCAATTAGTATATGTTTGGAGTAAAGTTCACATAAAATAATTAATTTAATAAAAACGCTATTTATTTGATTTAAATGTATAAAAATTGATATTCAATAAAGGATTATGAGTTCGGTTTGCATTGGAGTTCGGTCGAAGAATAAACGTTTTGTCGAAGTTTGGATTCGGTTTGTACCTAAAGAGGAAAAACGCTTGAAAACAGCCCAAAAGCACCGATATGGCACCACTGCCTCTAACGCAGACTAAAGTTTTTTGGTAAACTTTTCACTTATGATACTCATTGATTTTAATGTGCTTGTTGTTTTTTTCCACATGATAAAGTGTCAATATTTAAAGTAATTTTTGATAAAAGTTTGTCTTTAATAAAAATTTTTTACCGAATACATTTTCAAGTATATGTATACATACCTACATATGTACATACAAATAAAAGTTTCTCAAAGTTAAACAAAAAGTTCCTTTTTATTTTTGTAAACTTTTACTCAACTGTAAAGTTCAAACCTAAAAATTGATTGATTTTAAAACAAAGATTTTAAAATATATACCGTTAAGAGATACAATTCGTTGACAAGATAAAGGATTTGCGTCCAATATATTTTTTTATTGCAACTTTTATTCTATTGTTTATCTCTCTTCAACATATGGGCTATTCCTGGGCGACGAACGCGATATTCTTACATTTTTAAATGCCATTTTTAAAAGATGTTGCAGGTTTCAGCTCTTTTTGAACTAAAAAAAACTTGAAAGCTTACAGATTTAAAAATTCTTATGGAGTGAGCCAAATCCTTATGTACTATCTAAGCCATCAGGAGCCAGGGATATTTTTTCATAATAATTTTTTTTAAATATAAAACATCTGTATGTTTTTGAGCTAGAAAAATCTGCAGAAACTAGTAAAAACTGTTATATTTCCTTTTTTAAATACAAAATTTCAAGCAGCTTTTTTTGTTCTCTAGATAAGACATTTACAAGTTTGCTTTAATTAGATGCACACTTTGCACAAAAAAAGCACATTTCTTAAAAATCGGTCAAAATCAGTACATGCAAACAACAAAGAAAATACAAAACACTTCAATCTTCATATTTTTTATAGTTTGAAAACTGGCAAATATGACCAATATATTAAAAGCTTGTTGCATCCAGTTTTTAGGAAAATAAATATTTTTAAACTTATAATAAAAAATGAAGTATTTTTGCACAAAAAACTACTCAAATAAAATGTTTTGCCCTTTGTTTTATTCTTTTGTCATCACTCTTCTCCATTTTTTTTTTGTTAACTTTCAAAATGATTTTAAAATATGTTGAAAACACTTTTAAACTAAACACAAGGATACAGTCGATAAGCTGCATTAAATTTGTTGCTAAAGTACTTCAACTTTGACAACCCACTCATCGGCTGATACCCTGTTCAGACAAAAACATGATCTGGAGTAATTTGGTCTGATGAGATCTTCATAACAATAGCAAAAGTTATAAAAAAGATGTCATTATTGTATCTTTAAAATATTAGTTTTTTCAAGAAACCAGGACAAACTAAAAAATGTGCAAGAGTATAAAAAAAACATTTTTTGTCCACTTAATAGACTACCGGCCCCAGCCTCCATAATTTAAGACTGATAACCTCAGGAACTGCAAAACAGTACCACACACGTTGTTACGTTCAGCTTAAAGGAAGCATGCAAACAAAAACTTGACAAAAAATTCAATTCATTTAAGCCAACTATAGTTACATAAAAGCCATAAACATATTTATTTAATTAAAATTTCATGGTTTCCTTTTAAAGCCAATTTTAATTTAATTATGTAAAGGCAAAATTGCTAAACTGTTAAGCCTGTCCTTCGCCATGTTTTAAGGCGGTGAAAGGGGAAAATAATCTTTCAGTCGCAGCACTATTGACCGGCATTTAAACAAAAATGGTGAATATTTTTCGCAACCTTGTGTAAATATCTGGATCACACCTTGCTAAAACATATATTGTTATGTTTTCTGGGTGGTCTTTGTAAATTTTCCATTTATTTTAAAGTGCCCTGAGCAGTTTAGCTAAAGAAAACCCCTTTAATCCCTTATGGTCCAAATAACAAACAAAATTCAAGGCCTTTCGACATCTGTAAAACGCAGGACATCATCCACTATTAGCTTGTAACTTACAAAGGCACAAAGATTCACAGAAATAAAATATTTTTTAATTTTCGAACTAAGGTAAAAATCTTAGCACGGATCAGAAATGTATCTAATTATTTACGATACTGTTCATCTATCTATTATCATTACAAAGTTTTAAAAATACTTTAAAAGTTTCAAAATAATATTTTAACTAATTTTCCTAGGGTCTAAAATTTTAAAATGGACATGTTTATGATTTATGTATTAAAATGCGATATTAGTACCGATACCGGTGCCGAATTTAAAATTTTCCTGCTACCTTAAGGTATTACTTATTTGAATACCGTAGATATTAAATTTTACGAGCAAACTCATATATGTATAATGCGTACACCTGAACGTATACGTAATATACATTCCAAATATATTTTTAATACTAGAGTTATGCTAAAATTAGTTTTATACAGGGACTGCAAATAATAATTATTTACGAATTAAAAACAATAGACACAACGAAAAATCGGAGAGCTAAATAAAGTACAACATCTAACTAAAACTAAATGCTTTCGTAAATAATGGTCCTTAAAACGTCTGCACGAGTTGTAAGCCCTATGGGATCCCATTTACCTTCTGTTCGTTTTTTAAAAGTAGATAAATTTTAAAAGTGTTACCTATCTTCAATTGGTTTTAAAAAGAGCTCACCCAGGTGACACCATGAGGAACTCAGCATCCACAGTTTCCATAAGGGAAGGACCAAAATCCAATTGTGACCCTAACTTAATATGAAGACTCCTCCACATCATGACGAATAATCATTAACGCCATCTTAATTAGTTCAAAAGTTTCAAAATGATTCTAAAATTACCGGAATTAAATGTTCGTTTAGGGTAACGCTATAAAATTTCAAAAAATTACTAAATACTACTACCGACCTATTTGTTGGAGGCAACGTTAACTATGTTCTATTTTTTTTTTTTTTGATGGTTTAAAGTTAAAAAAAACAACCCAAAAAGAACTAAAACGTAATTTTTTTTCCTTCCTTGGGATCCAAAATTCCAAGGAGTACCAAAAGCCTATTAACATTATCCTTTGACCTTTTGAAGACAATTTAACTTTTGTTTCTATCTTTTCGTATTTATAGTTACAAAATTTTCTTAAAAAGAACAAAAAAAATAATTTTAGCTTTATTTTTAACCTTTAGAGTCGAAGTTTAAGAAAAAGCACTGAGTCCGTGCTCATAATTTTCCGAAAGCTCTTGAACACAGTTCGTTATACCTTTCTAGTGGGTCTATACATTGGTATGCGTGCCTTCAAACCCAATTTCAAACCTCGAGTCTTAGGCGTTTAGGAAGAACAGTAATTGATCAGTCAGTTGACTATTTCTTCTTACGAACATATAAATAAACCTCCCTTTTATACTTTATAATTCCAGGATAATAATATCGTTATAACTCCTTTTTTACACGAAGCTCATTCGGACTTAAAATAGCAAATGATGATAGTAAGTGTCTATACAGATATCGTAATGTTATAAATGCAATAATGGATTTTTTGTGGCCTAAGTAATTACGTGTGTAAGTATATATGTATGTACATATGTAAAAGTAAAATTTAAAAGGAGTGCTGAAAAAATGTTTTTGTTTTAAAAGTTTTACATTTTTATATAAATTTGTAATTATAAATTGATAACTAAGTAAATGGCTAATTTTTCGGGAAAACTCCATCAAACTAGTTGTTCGGAAAAAAATTATTAAGTGTTTGTTTATCTCCAAAATGATTTGCTAACCTACCGGGTAAGCAGAGGATTTTCTGGGACATTCTCTTTTTAGGTTTTGCATTAAATAAAATTTAATTCTATGATTAGGTCTTTATTATTTTCAAATAACAAAACTAACTATGAAAATTGAATTCTCGTTCATTTCGTGCTTAAAATTCATTACGTTTAGTTTTTTAAGTTTATAAAATTTATCCTTTTTTAATAAAATCACCACCCCCATTGCCCACCTTAGAGCTGTTTTGGTTAACAGTCTTTTAGTTTTGTACTCTTTAATATCAGCCATGTTAAACGCCAAATGGAATATTTTATTTTTTTATTATGAAAATAAGATCTGAATGAACGTGCTTAAAGGCATAAACTTCTAACAAGTTTGCTTTAGTAAAAAAAATACAAAAATATGAAAAATATGTAGGAATGAAATAAGAATTAAATAGAATATTTTTTATATTTGTTATTATTATTGCAGTTATTGAAAAAGTTTTTTGTCAAATAGAAATTTAATAATTTTGTTTTCTTTAATACGCTACAAAAAAGTTGTTGCTTGCATTCATTAGCATTTAAAATTATATTTTCTTTTACTATTTTAGGTCTAAATTATCATGAATATCAAAAGTTTTTTTAACTATTTAAGGATTTACTACTTTGGCGTATTGTTTATATATGTAGTCATAAAGTATAAGTGAAACTTAGGTTTTTAGATTTTCAATTTATACATTTTTTAGAATACAATAAATATCTTTGGAGTTGTTGGCAAAATTTAAGTGTTTTGAAAGCAATATTAGGTTATAATTTATGCTTCGAAACACACGCAATATTTAAATTTGTGCGGTTAAACGTTACAACTTAGAAAAGACAAAAACATGCAACTGCAGAGTACACTAATACAGTTAATTTTAAGAACACTCATTACGAACTCGTGGTGATATTTTGTGAAAGTGAATAATAAAATATTAATTTTTAGAGCGCGACCGAACGTTGGTGCTCCCAGTTTGATAAAAAGTGACGTCCGGTCGATGTTTGGGGTTCACCTTTTTAACCGAGCTTTACCTGACCAAACTTATGCTGGCCAAACTTTTTCTAAAAATCGATTTTCTGCTCAAAAAAATGCAAAAGAAGCCATTAAAATTGGAAGTATTTAAAAATACACATATTTTGCGCCACGTTATTAAAAAAAGTTTTTTTTCCATTTGCGTTCGGGTTCGGCTGATTTTTAGAAATTTGACTTATGTTTAAGTTCAGGTTAGTTTCGGTTTCAAAAATGTACGTGATATTTATTTATTTTTGTAACTCCCTTTGATACTACTTGTATTAGTCTAGGCTGGGCAACTGTTAGCATAGAATCAAATAAATAAAATAATGAAAGCCAGAAAACATTGTTTTACTGTTACAACACGGCCGTTTATATAATTTAAGGTTAAGCAAATACCAAAGGCCGCTTTTATGATTTTGGAGCATATTGTAATGTTTCTTATTAAACTTAAAAGCGGATAAAAACATGAATATAATTATTGAAAAAATGTTTGCTTGTTAGGCTTATTGTTGTTTAATTTAAGTATTGGGACTCTGAGTATTAACGAACTTTATTGAAGATATAGTTAAAGTATCTGTTGCCAGTTCCTGTAACGTTGGTATATTAAAAAAAGCAAAGTACACAAGGATATACAACTTCCACTGGATAAATGCTAATGCCAAAGCTTAAAGCTTAGATAAGCTGGAAACGTATCCAAAACCGCTCAGCTTAAACATCTTACAATATGAGAAGCACATTTGTTTGAAGAATGTGGATTCTTTTGCCCTCCCCCCCCCCCCCCAAGGAAGCTGTTAGAATTGTTGTATATTATAATTTGAGAATAAAGGTTTTATTTTGGCAATAGTTGGACTAATATTAATCTCATGCTTACTAGCAATTAGCACATCTCTTCATGCAGCTTTAGATATTGAATTAAAATATTAAATTTGGGTGTGCTATGTGAGCAAAAGAAAGCAAAGTCTCTATGATTTTTCGTAAAGCCTTAACTTGTAATCCTTAATTTTGTACCGCTTAATAAGTGATGCCAAATCAAAACTAAATAAAAGGTATCCAAAAGATCAAAATAGCTAAAAAAATTAATATATACCTACATATATTATTAGCTACAAAACTAAAAAGTTTATATTAACAAAATTAATAATAAATAATAATTTACTATAAAGAAGGAGAAGAAACCTTTGACTTCTTAATATATTTTTTCGGATTTAAAAATTCTAAATGATCAAATGTATTTTATTTAGTTCTAGGAATGTTCAACTTCTATATTTTCTAGCGTTGTCGACACTATTTTCTATTTATATTTGTAAATCGCTTGCTCAATTTTACAAGTTTGTTTGTTAAATATGTTTGGGATTTTAAGTTGGTAACATGTCAGCGTTGTATGTGAAAACACGCAAATTTTATTTTTGATTTAGAAGATGAAGGATTACAAAACTAATAGTGTTTTGTAATTGTCCCAAGGTGTACAAAAGTTATGGATCAAAGTTGTATAGACCACAGAATGTTTGTAGTACACTCAAAAAATTATTACAGTAACTGGCTGTAAGTTATTTAGGAAGTATTCCGTAAAGTTGTTTTTTAATTAAAAACACAGTTAAATTTTAATACAATGTTTTTTTCAATTGATTTAAAGAGTTATTGAAAGCTTCAGCTAAACAAACAAACTGATTTTCAGTAAAAGTTATTTTTGTCAGTTATTTTTTGGCAATATTAAACTTTTTTATTATTTTTCTGATACATTGCGTTTTGCTGTAAATGACAGAAAATCTAGTAAACTTGAAACGAATATAAAAGTTAATCTTTTGATGTCTGAATTTAAATGAAATATTTTGTTAATTTTAATGAATATCTTGTTGGACGGTTTTTAAATAAATATCCAGTTATTTTAAATAGATTTCCAGTTGATTTTCCCTTAATAATTTTTTGAGTGTATGCTTATGCTTATATATCAAACGTCTTAAATCCACAAAAATCTACAGTGATCAAACAAGAATCACCTTATGAGCTTACAGAACGATATTCCTCTATCCGTTCGTTCATCCGGCTGGCTGGACCCCAAAGTTAAATTTGAATTCAACCAAAAAACAAATGAAAGAAAAAAAATGTTGTCAAGGGTTAAAAATTTCAAGCAAAAGAATACCGTTAATTTTAAGCGCAAACAAAATGTTTTAAATTTTAGACTTAAGTATTTTGTCTCCTATATAATCTGCATTTTTTATTAAATTTTCTATACCCGAGATCCCAAAAATGCGAAAAGTTTCGAAAAGCATTTAGATCTGCCCTCAGCTTTTAGTTCCATATCCATTGAATATATATTTTCAGTTTTGATTGTTTTAAAGAAATTTTATATTAAAAAAGCATCCAAATTAACTTAAAACTTTACCATTCAAGTTTTTAATAAACAGCTTCACGCTTCAACACACATATGTATGAGCTAAAGTTTATATACATACATACCTATGTACGTGTGTACGTGTGTATGTATGTATATATAGATATACACTAGCTGACCCGGTGAACTTCGTACCACCTAACAATCATTGCATATATGGATTTTTTAAAAAGAGTACAAAGCTTATTTAGTCAAATAGTTTATTGGAATATATTTTTAAGGAAAACAAAAATTCAAAAAGATTACAAAAATAAGGAAGCTCTGTATTTTCGTGCTTGAGGTTAGTTCCCTTAAGTGCAGTACCTTGTGATATACGACATTTTTCGTTTTGTTATTAGGCGCAAGTATAAATAAAGTAGATGGTTTGCCCACACGTGAACATGAAACGTATAGTTGGCCATGAGAAAAACATGAATTTTCTAAATTAAGACCACAAATACTCAAGGATTGTCCTTGTGATTTTTTTAATCGTCATTGTGAATGCAAGACGAATAGCAAATTGAGTTCGCTTAAACTCAAAAAGCATTTTGGAATTCTCGGAATGAGAACTTCTTCACCTTTGAATTTTCCTTTAAGTATAATTGCGTGTATGTTGCAAAGTTTTGGTTGGTTTAAATTTCGAAGCACGATAACTACCGAGCCTACCTTCAGTTGTAAGCTGTGCGGTGGTAAGCCAGGTACATCCAAGGAGCTTAAAACTTCAGTTGAATAGTTGGTGGCTTCATCTTCGTTTGTTACACAATCAATAGATTTAAAAGAATGCAGAGTACCAACGATTTGATTTTGAACTACATATATAGTTTAAATCATCCACATCTATATTTTTAGTTGATAAAATTGCCCGTTCACTCAACCAGTCAAAATTTTCCCGTTAGCAATTATGTTGGCGAATACTTTCTTGATAAGCTCTTCTTTTGACGATACAAAATTACAAAAATTTTAAGGAAACGAAATCAGTCCGTTTGATTCATCCACGGGAATACGGCCATTACCGATAGTCAACAATTAGTTGGAGAAATTTTGATCTGATAAATCGTTGAGCAATGAAACGTTCATGTTTTCTGTCAACTGCAGTATCTTTGCAAAACGCCACAGGCTTGAGGATTTAACGCAAGCACTTATTCGATCAGCAGCCGTCGATCTTGGAATGACTGGCAGTGTTTGGCGGAAATCACCAGACAGTAAAATGATTGCACCTCCAAATCATCTTGAGTCACTGCGCAGATCTTTCAGTGTTCTTTTAAGAGCTTCTATTGCGCGTTTGTGTGCCATTGTGCAGCCGTCCCAGCTAATGATTTTACACGCTACTAAAACTTTGGACATGGCGGAGTTTTTCGCAATGTTAAGTGTCGGTTGCTCTTTATTTTGAAGGTTTAATGGCAATTTTAACGCTGAGTGAGCTGTGCGGCATCCTTCTAACAATGTGGCCGCTATTTTAGATGAAGCTACCGCTGCAGCACTGTTGGATCTCGCACGAACAGTGGCTAAAATCAATGACATGACGAATGTCTTCTTAGTTGCACCGGGGGCATCCAAGAAATAAAAACTACCATTTCTATCATCAACTGCCTTCAATATTATACAATATTATATCATAGACTTCCTTCTGTCGATTTAGCAGCTCATTCATTTCATGTTCTGGTGCTGGTTGTCCTAACCTGACAAACAAACTGCCGCAAATAAGGTAACACATGTCTTCAATTAAGAGCAATGCCCGGTTATGCATTTTTTTTCTCCATATTATTATTATTGAATCTTCACTAATGCGAACTAAGAACATGTATTCAAATCTTAAAATTATGTAATTGATATTAGTCCAGTCAGTACCAGACCAAAATTTAGGTTCTTAAAATAAGGTAAATAAGGTTATGCATCTTCGCATTGACTTCAAGAATTGCATTTTTCGAGCTGACACGATATTGATGTAAAATAACACATTGTCCTTGTATTTGTTCCAGAGGTGACTTGGACTTGACGGAAAGCATGTCAGTAATGTTCGTATATGCCTCAGCGACTGTCGTATCCCAATGAGTATCGTTTTTAAGCAAATTTAGTTCTTGACATGCATCACAAAAAGTTGGGCACACTATACCATTAACAGTACGAAATGCTTCAAATGATGGTGGACCACGAACATTCACCAGCAACAACCGCAAATAAAAGCATTTATCATTCTTCGGATGAACTGTATAAATGCGGCCAAGAGCATCACTTGAACGCAAATCTGGATGCCCAGGAACCATAGTGCCTTTCTTTCGACGTTAAAATTTTTTGAAGAAGCGTTCCAAGTGTAATACCGTGGCATCTTCGAGTAAAGTAAAGTTTGTGCAAACGGATCGCTTTGACAAACAGCAAAGAAACTTGTCAATGTTGTCGATGGAGGTATTTCAGCATGTTGAACAACATTTGCCGCAGAGAAATATAATCGTTGGCCATTTTCCAGATGCACTGCTAAATGTGCAACAGTGGGATAACATTCGTGAATAGGGAATGAGAATATACGCCAAACCGCCTGATTGCAATTCACATATCGCCCAACTTTACAACGCGTAATTTCATCGTTGCCATTGGAGGTTTGGATGCTAAAAACAGCCATATCCCTGCCTTTCGTGACATATTTGGAGATGCACTTGATCGATTTCACTGAATTAGAATATTCAACATTGCAATGTGTCTTAAATGAAAGAAGTGGCGAATATAGCACAGTCTAACTGTTGTCAATCACAAAAATGTTTCCTTTTACTTTCTTTGTAATAGTTTGACCGTTGTCATTGGGCGATCAACGCCGATACAGTGGATAACCATTATTGCCAGTGATAGTTTCCGCCGTCAATTTTCGTCGATAAAGTTTGGAACACTTGCCGTCGACCATGCACGGAAATTGGGGGTGGGTGACACCACACAGTCCATTAATCATATTTGTAATTACAACATCATGTAGCTCTTGCTCTGTTTCGGGATCAGGGATCTTGGCACTTTTAATATGATCTTTCTGGTATGGTCGAACTTCTCGACTAACCAAATAATAATGTGTGCATGCGGCAAGCCTTGTTTTTTGCCATTTTATTGAATACATCCAGCATCGAGTATCTCCGAACACGTATTGCCTAACAATATATATAATCAGCAAACGAATTTTTTGCCTTAACACACACAATTCACAAAATATTATCCTTAATAGCAAGTCAATAATTTTATAAACATGTTTTGTTTGTTTCGTTGATAATTACTGAAAGTTGCTGATAAAGCGTGAATAGAAAAGCTGAGCCTATCGCATCTTTCATGATGGGAAGCTATTACTTAGAAAAACTTCACAAACAGTACAGTTTATAATGGCTTCATTATTTTGTAGCCCTGTCCGCCACTTGTAAATATATATTTTTTTATTTTTTTAAATGTTTGTTGTGCTTACAAAACAATGTATAAAAAATTGCGTTAATGACTCACTAACTGACAGACAGATTAATCATTGCATAGTCTAAATGCTTAGAAAAAGACTTGAAATATGTATTGGTTCATTTTGTAGCTTCTGAGCTAAAAAAAGATAGAATTATAATTTAATTTATGCTCGACAGGTTTCAAAATTAAGAATGCGTTTTTCGTACTTTTTTTTTAAAATTTGACCATTAGAGGCGAGACAGGATAAAAAACCATATTTTAAAACGGCCTATATCCACTTTTGTACCTTCGGAACCGAAAAATATAAAAAGGGGCTCAAATTATATTTTGAAATTGCGTTCGACAGATCTCGAAAAATATGAATATAAAATTTTGATAATTTTGGTCCTAAGGGGTAAAAAGGGATAAACATTTAGTGGCAATTTTTAGGTTATTTCTGTTACTTTTAAACTAATAAATTAAATTGCGTTCAACTGGTTCAAGAAAAATATGAACACGTTTTTGAAGTTTTTTACAGTTATTAAGGCTTATATGAGAAAGCATTTTTGTTGTATGGAAGGTGCCATACCCATAATTACCTTTTTCCTAAACTCACGTCAATAATGTACATATATTAGCAAACATAAACATATATTGACAATTTTGAGACTCTAGGTATAAGAATTATTGAAGTACATGTAAAAAAAATTCCAATTGTATGGGAGGTGCCACACTAAAAAGTTTGAAGACCTTAGCTGTTACAGTTATTGAGATACACATATAAATATTTCCGTGCTATTAGAGGTACCAAACCCATAATTCACTTCCTGCCTATACTCGTCTTAGTTATGCATATTAATATAATAAATACCCATATTAAATTTGGAGATTTCAGCTGTTACATTTATTGACATATATATGTAAAAGATATTTTCTTGTAAAGGAGTGCCACGCCTATTATTATCTTCACGCCCAAACTCAGCCTAATTGTAAGCATCAACATCGTAAACACCTACGCAAAATTTGGAGATTTTAACCCATACACAGCTGCATTATGCATATTACCATTATAAACATCTTTACAAAGTTTTAAGAGTTCAACTGTTACAGTTACTGAGATATATAAAAAAGTTATTTTCGTTGTATGCAAGATGCGCCGCCCATTTATTTTTTTCCGCCCACACAGAGAACAATTATGCATATAAGCACTATAAACATTCGTACGAAGTTTGAAAACTTCAGGTATTACAGCTATTGAAATATATGCAAAAAACTTTTTTCGTTGTGTGGAAGGTGCCACGCCCATTTATTTCTTCCAGCCCACACAAAGCCTAATTATGCATATTAGCATTATAAACATCCGTACAAAGTTTGGAGACTTCAACTATTACAGTTATTGAGATATATACAAAAAACTATTTTCGTTGTATGGGAGGTACCACGCCCATTTATTTCTTCCAGCCCATACAAAGCCTAATTATGCATATTAGCACTATAAACATCCGTACGAACTTTAGAGACTTCAGCTATTACAGTTGTTGAGATATATACAAAAAACTATTTTCGTTGTATGTGAGGTGCCACGCCCATTTATTTATTCCAGCCCACACAAAGCCTAATTATGCATATTAGCACTATAAACATCCGTACGAACTTTAGAGACTTCAACTATTACAGTTATTGAGATATATACAAAAAACTATTTTCGTTGTATGGGAGGTACCACGCCCATTTATTTCTTCCAGCCCATACAAAGCCTAATTATGCATATTAGCACTGTAAACATCCGTACGAACTTTAGAGACTTCAGCTATTACAGTTGTTAAGATATATACAAAAAACTATTTTCGTTGTATGTGAGGTGCCACGCCCATTTATTTATTCCCACCCATACAGATCACAATTTTGCATATTGGCACTGTAAGCATCCGTACGAAGTTTGGAGACTTCAGCTATTACAGTTATTGAGATATATACAAAAAACTATTTTCGTTGTATGGGAGGTGCCACGCCCATTTATTTCTTCCAGCCCATACAAAGCCTAATTATGCATATTATCACTATAAACATCCGTACGAAGTTTGGAGACTTCAACTATTACAGTTATTGAGATATATACAAAAAACTATTTTCGTTGTATGGGAGGTGCCACGCCCATTTATTTCTTCCAGCCCATACAAAGCCTAATTATGCATATTATCACTATAAACATCCGTACGAAGTTTGGAGACTTCAACTATTACAGTTATTGAGATATATACAAAAAAATATTTTCGTTGCATGGGAGGTGCCACGCCCATTTATTTCTTCCAGACCATACAAAGTCTAATTGTGCATATTATCACTTTAAACATACGTACGAAGTTTGGAGACTTCAAGTATTACAGTTATTGAGATATATACAAAAAACTATTTTCGTTGTATGGGAGGTGCCACGCCCGTTTATTTTTTCCAGCCCATACAAAGCCTAATTATGCATATTAGCACTATAAACATCCGTACGAAGTTTGGAGACTTCAACTATTACAGTTATTGAGATATATAGAAAAAACTATTTTCGTTGTATGGGAGGTGCCACGCCCATTTATTTCTTCCAGACCATACAAAGTCTTATTATGCATATTATCACTTTAAACATACGTACGAAGTTTGGAGACTTCAACTATTACAGTTATTGAGATATATACAAAAAACTATTTTCGTTGTATGGGAGGTGCCACATCCGTACGAAGTTTGGAGACTTCAACTATTACAGTTATCGAGATATATAGAAAAAACTATTTTCGTTGTATGGGACGTGCCACGACCATTTATTTCTTCCAGCCCATACAAAGCATAATTATGCATATTAGCACTATAAACATCAGTACGAAGTTTGGAGACTTCAACTATTACAGTTATTGAGATATATACAAAAAACTATTTTCGTTGTATGGGAGGTGCCACATCCGTACGAAGTTTGGAGACTTCAACTATTACAGTTATTGAGATATATACAAAAAACTATTTTCGTTGTATGGGAGGTGCCACTCCCATTTATTTCTTCCAGCCCATACAAAGCCTAATTATGCATATTAGCACTATAAACATCCGTACGAAGTTTGGAGACTTCAACTATTACAGTTATTGAGATATATAGAAAAAACTATTTTCGTTGTATGGGAGGTGCCACGCCCATTTATTTCTTCCAGACCATACAAAGTCTAATTATGCATATTATCACTTTAAACATACGTACGAAGTTTGAAGACTTCAACTATTACAGTTATTGAGATATATACAAAAAACTATTTTCGTTGTATGGGAGGTGCCACGCCCGTTTATTTTTTCCAGCCCATACAAAGCCTAATTATGCATATTAGCACTATAAACATCCGTACGAAGTTTGGAGACTTCAACTATTAAAGTTATTGAGATATATAGAAAAAACTATTTTCGTTGTATGGGACGTGCCACGCCCATTTATTTATTTCAGCCCATACAAAGCATAATTATGCATATTAGCACTGTAAACATCAGTACGAAGTTTGGAGACTTCAACTATTACAGTTATTGAGATAGATACAAAAAACTATTTTCGTTGTATGGGAGGTGCCACATCCGTACGAAGTTTGGAGACTTCAACTATTACAGTTATTGAGATATATACAAAAAACTATTTTCGTTGTATGGGAGGTGCCACGCCCATTTATTTCTTCCAGCCCATACAAAGCCTAATTATGCATATTAGCACTATAAACATCCGTACGAAGTTTGGAGACTTCAACTATTACAGTTATTGAGATATATAGAAAAAACTATTTTCGTTGTATGGGAGGTGCCACGCCCATTTATTTCTTCCAGGCCATACAAAGCCTAATTATGCATATTATCACTATAAACATCCGTACGAAGTTTGGAGACTTCAACTATTACATTTATTGAGATATATACAAAAAAATATTTTCGTTGCATGGGAGGTGCCACGCCCATTTATTTCTTCCAGCCCATACAAAGCCTAATTATGCATATTATCACTATAAACATCCGTACGAAGTTTGGAGACTTCAACTATTACAGTTATTGAGATATATACAAAAAAATATATTCGTTGCATGGGAGGTGCCACGCCCATTTATTTCTTCCAGCCCATACAAAGCCTAATTATGCATATTATCACTATAAACATCCGTACGAAGTTTGGAGGCTTCAACAATTACAGTTATTGAGATATATACAAAAAACTATTTTCGTTGTATGGGAGGTGCCATGCCCATTTATTTCTTCCAGCCCATACAAAGCCTAATTATGCATATTAGCACTATAAACATCCGTACGAAGTTTGGAGACTTCAACTGTTACAGTTGTTGAGATATATACAAAAAACTATTTTCGTTGTATGGGAGGTGCCACGCCCATTTATTTCTTCCAGCCCATACAAAGCTTAAGTGTGCATATTAGCACTATAAACATCCATACGAAGTTCGGAGACTTCAGCTATTTCAGTTATTGAGATATATACAAAAAACTTTTTTCGTTGTATGGGAGGTGCCACGCCTATTTATTTTTTCCCGCCCATACAAAGCTCAATTCTGCATAGTAGTACTATAAACATCCGTACGAAGTTTGGAGACTTAAGCTATTACAGGTATTGAGATATATGCAAAAAACTATTTTTGTTGTATGGGAGGTGCCACGCCCATTTATTTGTTTCCGCCCAAAAACAACTCAATTACGCACATCAGTAAATAACTTACCTATACCAAATTTGGAGACTTCAGCTATAATAGGTATTGAGGTATGTGAAAAAAACTGTTCAATTTGTATGGGAGGTGCCACGCCCAGTCGGAATTTCAAAAAATAAATAAGCCTAAAACGCATTCCCAGATATCGGGTATGTCTTTTTTTCAAGTTTCATTAAAATCGGTCCAGCCGTTCTTGAGTTATAAGCGGTGTCACTAACAAAAAAAAATTGTTCTTTTATATATAAGACTAGCTGACCCGGTGAACTTCGTACCACCTAACAATTATTAAATATATGGATTTTTTTAAAAGAGAACAAAGCTTATTTAGTCAAATAGTTTATTGGAATCTATTATATAAAGAAGGGGTGTGTGTGTATGTATGTATGTTTGTATTTTATAGCTGGCCACACCAGTGGATCGATTTTTGTGAAATTTTTACAGGGAGTTATCTTAAGTCTAAAAGGAACAATAGGCTACTTTTTTTTTAAAAACTATGGCTGCCACGCCCACAATACGCCCATTTGTGTGGGAAGGTTAGGTTATTAATGGCCTAACAAAATTACCCAAGGCCATATTGATCAAACGCGTAGAGCTAAATACATGAAATTTATAACACGCGTTAAGCTTTACATGTTTGTTTAAATGCACATGAGTTTTTAAACATTGGGCCCGTAAAGGGATAAAAAGGGGACAAAAAGGGAAAAATCTGTAACCTACTATCTTTTGATGTATATAAGATAGAAACAAAATTTAAAAAGTTTAGCGTTTTCCTTAAGAAATAAACAGACAGGTATCTGGAGTTTTTTTTAAAATTTTGGTCCGAAAGGGCGAAAAAAGGGGGTTAAAATTACATTTTGGTACTTTTTGGTACTCTTTTGTTACTTTTAAACCAATAAAGATAGAAAAATTTTTCAAATTGCGTTCGATAGGTTTTACAAAAATATGATTACGTTTATCGTACTTTTTTTAAATTTTGGGGCCAAATGGTGAAAAAAGGGTTAAAAATATATTTTGATTTTTTTATGCGTTTTTTGTAACTTTAAACTAATAAAGATAGGAACATTATTCAAATTA
The DNA here is from genome assembly GCA_963583895.1 of Melanophora roralis. NCBI lineage: Eukaryota > Metazoa > Arthropoda > Insecta > Diptera > Rhinophoridae > Melanophora > Melanophora roralis. The sequence goes on from OY757188.1 coordinate 68,048,448, forward strand.
AGTGTGACAGGCCTAAAAAATATGAGCACGTTTTTAGATACTTTTTTAATTATTAAATCCTAAGGGCAAGAAAGGGTTAAAATTATGTTTTAGTACTTCTTGTAACTTTAAAATCAATTAAGATAGAAACATAATTTAAATTCTTCTTCCAGACCGATTTTTGGAAATTAGTTCGCACATAAGCGGCTTTTAAAGTTAAAATTTTAAAGGTAAAAAAGTGGGCGGTGCCACGCCCATAAAAGTTAAACTTATTATGCTGGTACTTTTATTGCACTGATTTTTTAAAATTGGCACACATATAGAAGGCCTCTAATTCCGAAATTTTAAAGGACAAAAATTGAGGATTGCAGCGCCCACAAAAATGTAAGTTTTCATACTGGTTCTTCTATTTTTGCGATTTTTATGAAGCTCAAAAATAGACCGATAATGTTTATTTTCGGTACGAAAATTGGTGGCTTAAAGATAGACAAACGTGCAAAATTATGTGAAGATAAGGCCATATTTGAGCCAGTTATAGCCCAAAACGGTTAATCCGGGAGGACATTTGTATGGGAGCTCTGTCGAAAAATTAACTGATCATCACCACAAACAACATGCTTTTTTCTTATGCCAAAAAACTTATCTGTTCCAAATTTCATCGAAATATCTGCAAAAATGCGGTCTCTACTTTGTTTACAAGAATACATATATTAACGCTGAAATCCAAAACGCAGTTTGCTTTGCATCACAAAATTTCAAGTTTTTCCTGAAAGCAAAGATGAGGTTTTTGATAATATCTTTTACTTCCAAATGAGTGTTTGCAGCTATATTAATGCCCTGGAAGCAAAAAACGTTGTCAAAATTGTAGGGAGTGTATAAGGGATGAAGTTGAGAATTTGTAATGCAAAGCAAACTGCGTTTTGGAATTCAGCCTAACTCCCAGCCGGACGGATGGACTGACAGGTTTTAATCGACTCAGGAAGTTATTCTGTGTCGATCGGTATAATTGGAGGTGGGTCTCAGACCTTTTTCTTTGGTGAGGCACAAAAATTTGCACAAAAGCATAATAAAACTTGAATTTAACAATATAAGAGAAGTTTGAACTTCTTTTGAAAAATATTTGATAGGTGATCCCTGTATCTATATTATATAAAGAAAGGTTGTATGTATGTATGTATGTATGTATGTATGTATGTATGTATGTATGTATGTATGTATGTATGTATGTATGTATGTATGTATGTATGTATGTATGTATGTATGTATGTATGTATGTATGTATGTATGTATGTATGTATGTATGTATGTATGTATGTATGTATGTATGTATGTATGTATGTATGTATGTATGTACATATGTATGTATGTTTGTAATTTATAGCTGTCCACACCAGTGGATCGATTTTTTTGAAATTTTTACAGCGAGTTACTTAAAGTCTGGAAGTAAGGAGCTAAGATTATATATAGAAGTTTATAAAAAATTTTTGCTTATTAAAACTTTCTGAATATCCAAAACTGTAAGCCTGGTAAATTTCCAATTTTTATGAGCTAAGTAAATAGTAGGGCTGACTTATTATTTATTGCAACTTATGTGGGGCAACCAATAAATTTAAAAAAATATAAATTCTTTTGTGTTAACATATTTGAATAATTTTACTATGATTGGGGTAGCGAAGCACACCAGGGCTTAGCTAGTATATTTATAAAGAAAACAAAAATTCAAAAAGATTTCAAAAATATGGCGTTTCAGGTAAAAGCTGTTAAGGAAGCTATGTATTTTCGTGCATGGGTTATGTTTAGGTTAATTTCCTTCAGTGCAGTACATTGTAATATACGACTTACGGCTTGCCCACACGTAAAACATGCAACGTATATTTGGCTATGAGAAAAACATGTATTTTTTTAATTAAGACCACAGATACTCAAGGATTGTCCTTGTGATTTGTTAGCATTCATTGAGAATGCAAGACGAATAGGAAATTGAATTAAACTCAAAAGGCATATCGGTTGGTATAATCGGAATTCTCGGTATGAGAACTTCTTCACCTTTGAATTTTCCTCTAAATAAAATTGCGTGAATAACATGGACTATTAGTTTTGTTATTACCAAGCGCGTTCCATTGCAAAGTTTTGGTTGGTTTAAATTTCGAAGGACGATAACTACCAAGCCAACCTTCAGTTATAAATTGTTCGGTGGGAAGCCAGGCACATCCAAGGAGCTTAAAACTTTAGTTGCATAGTTGGTGGCTTCATCTTCGTTTGTTTCACAATCAATTGATTTAAAAGAATGCCGAGTGCCAACGATTTGATTCTGAACTATATACATAGTTTAAATCATCAACATCTATATTTTTAGCTGCTAAAATTGCCCGTTCACTCATCCAGTCATAATTTTTCCCATTAGCAATTATGTTGGGGAATACTTTCTGGATGAGCTGTTCTTTTGACGATACAAAATTACAAAAATTTTTCGGAAACGAAATTAGTCCGTTTAATTCGTCGATACGAATACGGCCATTACCGAAAGTCCACAATTGGTTGAAGAAATCTTGAGCTGATAAATCTTGAGCAATCCAACTCTCATGTTTTCTGTCAACTGCAGTATCTTTGCAAAACGCCACAGAATTATGAATTTAACGCAAGCACTTATTCGATCAGCAGCCGTCGATCTCGGAATGACTGGCAGTGTTTGGCAGAAATCACCAGGCAGTAAAATCATTCCACCTCTAAAACACCTTGAGTCACTGCGCAGATCTCTTAGTGTTCTTTTAAGAGCTTCTATTACGCGTTTGTGTGCCATTGTGCATTTGTCCCAGATAATGATTTTGCACCCTACTAAAGCTTTGGACATTGCGGATTTTTTCGCAATGTTACATGTCGGTTGCTCTATATTTTGAAGACTTAATGGCAATTTTAACGCTAAGTGAGCTGTGCGGCATCCTTCTTACAATGAGGCCGCTATTCCAGATGAAGCTATGTTGGATCTCGAATGAAAAGTGGCTAAAATCAATGACATGACGAATGTCTTCCCAGTTCCACCGGGGCCATCAATTGCCTTCAATATTATATCATAGACTTCCTACTGTTGGAGGTTTAAGAGGGAAACATTAGTTTGAACTAATTGGTTCAACTCATGTCGATCGTATTTACGTCCATGCTTCAATTCTCCATTTAGAAGCTCATTCATTTAATGTTCTGGTGCTGGCAGTCCTAGCCTGACTAACAAACTGCCTCAAATAAGGTAACACATGTCTTCAATTAAGAGCACGGCCTGGTTTTGCATCTTTTTTTTCTCCATATTATTATTATTGAACCTTCGCTAATGCGAACTAACAATATGTATTCAAATCTTAAAATTATGTAATTGATATTAGTCCAGTCAGTACCAGACCAAAATTTAGGTTCTCATAATAAAGTAAATAAGGTTATGCATCTTCGCATTGACTTCAAGATTTGGATTTCTTGACCTGACACGATATTGATGCAAAATGACACATTGTCCTTGTATTTGTTCCACAGGTTACTTGGATTTGACGGAAAGCATGTCAATAGCAAATAATGACAATAGAAAATAATGTTCGTATATGCCTCAGCGATTGTCGTATCTCAGTGAGTATCGTTTTCAATCAAATTGAGTTCTTGACATGCAGCACGAAATGTTGGACCGACTATACAAATAACAGTACGTAATGCTGCAAATGATGTTGGACCACGAACACTCACCAGCAACAACCGCAAATAAAAGCATTCATCATTCTTCAGATAACCTGTATAAATACGACCAAGAGCATCACTTGAATGCACGTCCAGATGCCCAGAAACCATAGTGCCTTTCTTTCGACGTTAAAATTTTTTTGAAGAAGCGTTCCAAGTGTACTACCGCGGCATCTCCGAGTAAAGTAAAGTTTGTGCAAACGGATCGCTTTGACAAACAGCAAAGAAACTTGTCAATGTTGTCGCTGGAGGTATTTCAGCACGTTGAACAACATTTGTCGCAGTAAAATATACTCGTTGGCCATTCTCGAGATGCACTGCTAAATGTGCAACAGTGGGATGACATTCGTGAATAGGGAATGAGAATATACGCCAAACCGCCTGATTGCAATTCACATATCGCCCAACTTAATAACGCGTAATTTCATCGTTGCCATTGGAGGTTTGGATGCTTAAAACAGCCATATCGCTGCCTTTCGTGACATATTTGCAGATGTACTTGATCGACTTCACTAAATTAGAATATTCAACATTGCAATGTGTCTTAAATGATTTGGAAAGAAGTGGCGAATATGGCACAGTCCAGCTATTGTCAATCACAAAATCGTTTCCTTTTACTTTCTTTGTAATAGTTTGATCTTTGTCATTGGGCGATCAACGCCGATGCAGTGGATAACCTTCATTGCCAGTGATAGTTTCCGCCGTCAATTTTCGGTGATAATGTTTGGAGATTGGGGGTTGAAGGTGCCACACGGTTCAGGAATCATATATGTAATTACAACATCATGTAGTTCTTGATCTGTTTCGGGATCAGGGATCTCGGCACTTTTAATATCATCTTTCTGGTCTGGTCGAACTTCTCGACTAACCAAATAAGAATTTGTGCATGCGGCAAGCTTCGTTTTTACCGCTCTATTGAATACATCCAGCATTGAGTATCTGCGAACACGTATTGCCTAAGAATATATATAATCAGCAAACGAATTTTTTGCCTAAACACACGCAATTCACAAAATATCCTTAATATCATGTCAATAACGTTATAAACATGTTTTGTTTGTTTCTTTGATAAGTACTGAAAATTGCTGATAAAGCGTGAATAGAAAAGCTGAGCCTATCGCATCTTTCATGATAGGAAGCTATTACCAAGAAAAGCTTCACAAACAAACCAGTTTAAAATGGCTTCATTTATTTGTAGCCCTATCTGCCACATGTAATTTTTTTTTTATTTTTTTAAATGTTTATTGTGCTTACAAAACAATGTTTAGAAAAAAATTGCGTTAATGACTCGCTAACTGACAGACAGATTTATCATTGCATAGCCTAAATACTTAGGGAAAGACCTGAAATATTTATTGGTTAATTTTGCAGCTTCTGAACTAAAAAAGATAGAATTATAATATAATTTACGCTCGACAGGTTTCAAAGTTATGAATGCATTTTTAGTACTTTTTTTTTAAATATTATACCAACAGAGGCGAGACAGGGTAAAAAGCCATATTTTGAAACTGCTTATATCCATTTTGTACCTTCGGAACCGAAAAAGATAAAAAGGGGCTCAAATAATATTTTGATATTGCATTCGACAGGTCTCGAAAAAATATGATTATAAAATTTTGATCCTAAGGGGTAAAAAGGAAAAAACATTTTATTGGTAATTTTTAGGTTATTTCTGTTACTTTTAAACTAATAATTTTAATTGCGTTCAGCTGGTTTAAGAAAAATATGAACACGCTTTTGAAGTTTTTTTACAGTTATTGAGATTTATATAAGAAAGTATTTTTGTTGTATGGGAGATGCCACGCCCACTATTCCCTTTTTTCTTAAGTATACTCACCTCAATTATGTATATTAGCAAACATAAACATCCATTGACAATTTTGAGACTCTTTTATAAGAATTATTGAAGTACATGTAAAAAAATCCAATTGTACGGGAGGTGCCACACCTAAAAGTTTGGAGACCTTAGCTGTCACAGTTAATGAGATACACATATAAATATTTCCATGCTATTAGAGGTTTCACACCCATAATTCACTTCCTGCCTATACTCATCTTAGTTATGCATATTTTCATAATAAATACCCATATTAAATTTGGACATTTCAGCTGTTACATTTATTGACATATATATGTAAAAGATTTTTTCTTGTAAAGGAGATGCCACGCCTATTATTTTTTTTCACGCCAAAACTCAGCTTAATTGTAAACATCAACATTGTAAACACCTACACAAAATTTGGAGACTTTAACCCATACACAGCTGAATTATGCATATTACCATTATTAATATTTTTACAAAGTTTTGAGAGTTCAACTGTTACCGTTATTGAGATAGATATATAAAAAAAAATTTAGTTGTATGCATACAGAGCACATTTATGCATATTAGCACTATAGACATCCGTACGAAGTTTGGAGACTTCAGCTGTTACTGTTGTTGAAATATATACAAAAAAACTATTTTCGTTGTATAGGAGACGCCACGCCTATTTATTTTTTCCCGCCCATAAAAAGCTGAATTATGCACTTTAGCACTATAAACATCCGTACGAAGTTTGGAGACTTCAGCTGTTACAGTTGTTTAAATATATACAAAAAACTATTTTCGTTGTATGGGAGGTGCCACGTCTATTTATTTTTTCCCGCCCATAAAAAGCTCAATTATGCATATTAGCACTATAAACACCCGTACGAAGTTTGGAGACTTCAGCTATTACAGGTGTTGAAATATATAAAAAAAACTATTTTCGTTGTATGGGAGGTGCCACGCCTATTTATTTTTTCCCGCCCATACAAAGCTCAATTATGCATATTAGCACTATAAACATCCGTACGAAGTTTGGAGACTTCAGCTGTTACAGTTGTTGAAATATATACAAAAAACTATTTTCGTTGTATAGGAGGTGCCACGCCTATTTATTTTTTCCCGCCCATAAAAAGCTCAATTATGCATATTAGCACTATAAATGTCCGTACGAAGTTTGGAGACTACAGCTGTTAAAGTTGTTGAAATATATACAAAAAACTATTTTCGTTGTATGGGAGGTGCCACGCCTATTTATTTTTTCCCGCCCATACAAAGCTCAATTATGCATATTAGCACTATAAACATCCGTACGAAGTTTGGAGACTTCAGCTGTTACAGTTGTTGAAATATATAAAAAAAACTATTTTCGTTGTATGGGAGGTGCCACGCCTATTTATTTTTTCCCGCCTATAAAAAGCTCAATTATGCATATTAGCACTATAAACATCCGTACGAAGTTTGGAGACTTCAGCTGTTACAGTTGTTGAAATATATACAAAAAACTATTTGCTTTGTATGGGAGGTGCCACGCCCATTTATTTGTTTCTTCCCATATACAACTCAATTATGCACATCAATAAATAATTTACTTGTACCAAATTTGGAGACTTCAGGTATAATAGGTATTGAGGTATGGGAAAAAAACTGTTCAATTTGTATGGGAGGTGCCACGCCCAGTCGGAATTTCCAAAAACAAATTAGCCTAAAACGCATTCCCAGATATCGGGTATGTCTTTTTTTCAAGTTTCATTAAAATCGGTCCAGCCGTTCTTGAGTTATAAGCGGTGTCACTAACAAAAAAAAAATTGTTCTTTTATATATAAGATATATAAAGATAGAAAACAAAAAGCTTTTAAGCAGAATTTCAACGAATAAGGATTTTAATAACAATGGAAACAGAAACACATATATTCCCACATACAAACATTTGTACATACATTTGTACAAATATTGCCGTTGTATTGTAAGTAGATATACCCACAATGGCACTTACGATTAACATCTATTGTCTTAGAAATTTTTTAAACGTCGAGGCGTTTAGTAACAAACAAAATCTGAAAAGACATTTCAATAATGCTTGATAAAAATATTTTTTTTCTTTTTTAAATCAACAGAAAAGATCTTTAGTTAAACATTTTAAAAGTGATTCCCGTAAAAGCATGTTCTTTATACGAGAAAAAGTTTTAAATTTTACAGCCTCTTAAAAACTAAGAACAAATATCATTAATACATATCGTCATCTAAAATTCAACATGGCTAAACTAACATTTAAAACAAGTTTTTACATGAAGGAAGTTTTGAGATATCTTCTTTCACTTGATTCTTCCATCGAAGAGGAATACCAACTCTTATGCGTGATCTGTCACCAGGTTTGCACTAAACACTTGCAAAGATATATCTTTTAACACCAGTTTGTATGTTTTTCAGCTTTTAGTGCGTATTGTTAAAGGTACCTTTACACGGTAATACATATATTACGATATGTCAAAAAATGTTGTGGGATAATACAAAATCTCATCATGTAAAAGCATAATGTATTGGGTAGAAGAGAATACGGATGCAAAATTTAACAAGTGTTCGGTAAATGTTTATTTTCTAAACCATTTTAAAAACTTGTGTATTCTCATCACATCAGAGGTGTGAAAGATTGGCAGCACTTACAGCATCTAATGAAGGTGGCTACAATTAATGAAACAATACACAAACAATCAAAATAAAAGCAGATTTTTTTCATGTTGTTTTTGTTAATATTGTTGAACCTTAACCATATGGCGTTACCCCAAAAGGAAAGTGGCAAGAAACAACTGATTTTGATTTTACCAACCTCATCCGTGTAAACATGAAAAAATAGTTAGAACAGATTTTTATTCTCTTTTTTTAAACACGGAGAGAATTTCATAATATTTTGATTCTACAAAATCTAATTACTTTGTATTACCGTGTAATGGTACCTTAAGTAGCTTCGTGTTTTTGTTATAAGTTGGTATTGGTGTGTTCTCTAATTAAATATGGTGTGGTTTGGTAAAATGAGAGCAAAAGTAACAAATTTTTTTTCTATGTTTCGTTAAAACAGATATATACAAATAATAATGCTTAACTATAAGTACTTTCGTTGTTTTTCTTATTCTGGCTACATGAACCAGTTTTTCTATTTTTAAAATTTTATTTAAATAATAATAATAATAAATAAAACAAATTTAGCTAAAAAAAATTAAAGCTGCATCGTTACTATATATATCAAAGCCAAGTTTTAAATTAAAATTTAAATTATTAAAGAATACAAACTAAATATATATTATTTTATCTTAATTTTTGAGCTTGAGACAAAAAAATGTTTTTTTTTTTTTTAATTTATTTTATTCATTTTTAAACACTATAGCTACAATAAACTTTTAAAATAAAATTTTTGTTTCATTCACAACCTTTTATATAAACGATCTTGTTTATTTGTTGTATCAAAAGTTATAAGAAAATATGGATGATACAATTGTTATTCAGCACAAAAAAACAAATACATTACGCACTCAATGCAAAACCATAAACAACAATATTTGTTAATAAGAGTAGAGTGCGCACTCACTCTACTAGCAAAACCATATAATATCAGCTACACTTATTCAAACATTTATACCAAAAACAACTAGTTTGTACGTAGATGTACAAGGTATATCTGCTTTTGCAATACTTATTTGTTCTTTAATGCACGTGTATAGTTTGCACTCAAATGACTTCCTAGCTGGGGCATCTTCACTAATTCTCACAACATGACCTAGCAGAGTAAACATGACCTAGCAGAGTAAACGTTTTATATTTGTTGCTCAGAACTTTGTTATTTTATTTTAAATTTTTTTGGGTTTCGTAATTGTATTTCAAATAAAATTTAAAAATTCTAAAATACTGTTATACCATGTTTAAACATGCATAATAAATTGAGAGCCCTTATTGTAAATTAAGCAGTTAAGTTTTCTGTTCACACGTTAATAATTAGGCTTACTCAATTAGCATGTGACAGCTAAAAAAATATTATTTTAAGTGTTAACGCAAATTGAACAAGGCGGGAGCAACTGACTAGCAGACTTTTATTTTCGCCATATGTTTTCTAGCTTAGATTAACAAATTTTTCATGTTATAGATATTATGGTTGTGCATACCGTATACATATGTGATAGTAACATTTTTGTTTACTTAGCTAGAATTTATCAATAACAAAATACATGCTAAATTTTTACATGAATTTATTGTTGTAGCGATGAGGTCACCTTATTATTCTAACATGGCATACATATTAGAAGCTTTTATACAAACTGAACCAGGGTACACTAATACAGGTAGTGTTAGGAACCCAGCTGATTATGAATTCGTCTTGAAATTTTATAAAAGTGATTGTTCAATTTATTAATTTTGTTTGAAATTAAAAATTTTTTGACAATCACTTGCTCAAACACAAAAACGAAATGCAGAAGGTCAATTTTTGCCTTGATACTACCTGGATTAGTGTATCCTGAACTAAACACAGTTCTTATTAAATCATCAGGGTCGCACTTCGAGTTTAACTCAATAAGTGAAGCAATTTACTACTAATTGCCCAATTTATTAATTGAAATCTTGTACAATAAATTGAGCTTAATTAAGGCCTTAATTGCGTAAATGTGATAATTACTCAATTAAGGTCTATGTCTAAACATAGTATTATACAATTTTCAAATACCTACGAATGGAGAATTTTTAAATACAAATTGAAAATTCTAAAAGAAAAATTAAAAACTCTAAACGCAAATAGAAATTACTAAAATGCAAAAATAAAATTCTAAATTTGAATAAAAAAGTTCTGAAATTCGATTAAAACTTTCTAAAATGTAATTAGAAATTTCTGAAATTTAATAAAAACTTTTAGAACACAATTAGAGGCTTCTGAAATGAGATAAGGATTTTCTTAAATAAAATTTCAATTTTCAATTAATTAATTATAAATTTTAATAAAATAAATAAAAACACGAGTACTTACAAAAAGTCACAACAATAAGATCAAAAAATAAACTAAAACTAAATCATTCTCTTTGGTTGGGCAACGCTGAAAATCGCTATATATCAGAGTTTAAGATTTAGGTAATTGATATAATCATTATGGTGGTAGGTAGGTTTCAGGCCATTAATTTTTGGAATTACGAGCATTAGCATAAACGCATAATACCACTACCACGGGTAAGGTGTGGGCATAAACAGTTTAATCATCGCGATGACTTCATCATCATTTGGCGGTAAAAATAATAACGGAAACTTTACCGACATCGTGCGATAACAATTTAAAATTATTTATTTTAATTTAAAGAATAAAATTTTAACAAAAACTAAAAAATATTAAAAGAGTTTACCAAAGAATTAAGAATGTTTTTAATCAAGCATTTACAACTTAAGGGAGCCACTAGAGTTACGTTCTTATTTAAAATGACAGTGATAAAAGATTTCATTCCAAAATCTCGTCTTCAAATTTTTCGAATTTTTTATAATTAAAAAAAAAAATTATATTTTTTGATAGGGTATCTCTTTTTATGTGCATACACACCTTTACACATATGTATTAGAACCCGTAAAAAAATTTCTATTCAAAACGACACTTACTCAAAACACAATAAAGTTTATACTTATCCAATATAGTATAATTTGTGATCGAAAAAGTTTTTTGTCCGGGGAAAACGTTCCACTACATTTACACTTATTATATGGGATTATTATTTAACTTCCTTTAATGCAGCAGTTCGACAAGATTGAATTTGATTCTTCATAATATCTAATATGTAACTAAATTTTAATTACTTTTGTTTAGAATAAGTATTTTTTGTTATTAGCATATTTAAAAACTTTTTCAAGTTTTTAATTTACATTAAATTTTAACATAAGAACATCTAAAAATGTGTCTTATCAACTAGTAGAGCAATAGAAGTGACTTATTAGATGCTTTTTTCTAAAAATAAAACTTCAGTTGCCTGGAGCGCATACATATATGTTTGCATACATATATGTCGTGTATACCAGGGTACGTTAACACAGGTTATGTTAAAAACACAGCTGATTATGAATTCGTCTGAATATTTTGTAAAAGTGAATGTTAAAATTTATTTATTTTGCATGAAATTTTAAATTTCTTCACATTTATTTTCTTAAACACAAACAGAAATTCGCCTTGTACCTGCACTAGTGTCCCTTGGTATATACATAATTTCTGAATGTATATTGTACATATTTAAAATACAAAAATGTTTATATGCAAAAAATTATTAAAATTTACATAATATTAATGCAAATATTTAAAAATAAAGGTAAGGTCCTTTTAAAGCAAGGATGTTAATAATATTAATTCACATACATAAAATTTTGGTAAACAAAAAACTAAATATTAATAAAATTTCTCATTACATATTCATGCCATATTACTTACATATATTAATAAAATAATATCTTCATTATCGTTACCGTAACAAATAGGAGCTACATACGTGTGAAAAAAAGTTTAAATTTTACTTAAAAACTTTTTCAGGCAATAAAGTAACTGCAATGCAATTAAATGTGAAAATTACTCGATTTATTTCAAGGGTTTTCAAGGACAAGAAGATTTATTTTAAGATGCATGAGTTGAATATCATTTTATTATTTATTTGCATTATTAAGGAGTCGCCAAATTAACCAACTGATGCTTCAGCAATTATTTTTCTATAAACTTGCACTTTCAAGGCTTAAAGGACTTTTAATTTTGCTTTAAAAAAGCCGTTATTTACACTATGCAACAAATTTTAACCTTTTTTTTGACATTTACTGATGACTACATTTTTTTTAGGTGTTATGACTCCCTTAGTATAAAAGCAATAGAAATTCCAAATTTTATAAATGCAGTTTCTTAAAATTTTTTTTTCTAAAATTTGACATTTTTGAAGAGGCTACTACTGATTGTAAAATATTGCGAAAAGGGCTTATCCGATCACCAAACTTTTTGAAATAAAATTAGCTTTAAGCGTGCAATACTGTTTTCATAAGTTCTTAAAGGTTTTCAGAAATATTTAACCCACAATTATAAAAACGTAATATTTTTAAACAAAAATTGGAGAATTTAAAATTTTTTTAATTAATTAAAAATGCAAAGTTGCAAAAACTTTTTTTTTTCTGGTCATAAAACTACACATATTAGAAATAGCATGAGCTTTTCTTTGTTAAAAATTAATAGATAATTATTGGTTTTATCAACAATAAATTAAAGTTGCCTAATTTTAACCAAAATTTAGTTTCTTAGGGGCAGCCCAAATCATTTTGTCAATGTTTGCCAACAAATTGTCCAATTTCGTTTTAAAACATACCTTAGTAGGTCAAATAAAACTGTTTTTACTAGAAAGCTAAAAAAAATTGTTTAAATACTAAATTTTGGATAAGGCTTTAAAAAAATATTTTGAAAAGTTTTATCCATGAGTTTAAGATATTCGACTGTTTTTGTATTTAGGGGGCCATTACAAATCAAAAAATGTAGCGATCATCAAATATAATTTTGCTTGCATATTGTTATCAGACTACATATTTTTTTACAAAAATGTAAAAATAGTAAAATGCACATATTGTGTTAAATTTCTTTTAAAGAAAAAATGTTGGCAAGTTTTTTTCAACCTTTTATTGTTATTTTAGTCAATTAAGTTACACTCTTAGGAAACAAAAGTGAGACAAAATTTTAAGGATCTGAAGTATGGCACTTGCAGATATTTTTTTGTCATGATAACACTTCTTTCATTTACTTATCTTTTATTCTTTTTTCAATTTTTGATTGTGTTTTAAATATGGTCTTGTCTTACATTTAGAAACATGTGGTTATATATCATAAGGTAAAGTGTTATATTGTAAGAACTCTTCCAAAACAATAACAAAAACCTTGTTTTCATCGAAAAAAAAACTCTTTATAAGAATGTATAGATGCTTCTTCAATGTATAGATCATTAAAAAAACATAACAAAAACAAAGCAGGCTAGTTTTCGTTAGTCCGCTTTCGCACGATGCAAGAAATAAGCCTGCTTATTTTCTTTTTCTTCTTTGAACTCTCATTGGCGTTCGCACGGTTCAAGACTTATTGCTTAATGTGTTTTTGTTTTTTTTTTTTAATATACACACACACTACTGTGTTTTTTACATTTACTTTTGTCCATCAATTTTAAGCAGCTGAATTGCAAGTACACGCAAGCCTGTACCCATTTTATTTCTCCTCACCCCGTTGTCATCAACCTAATTAGTTCAGCTTAAATACTTGCATCGTGCGAATTGGGACTTAGCGCTTGTTTTGTGTGCTTAGGAAAACTGGCCACCAAGGATGTAAAATTAAACCGTTTATATTTAGTTCAATATTTCACACAGCACCCCCCCCCCCCCCCCCCCTCCCCAGCTTTGAATAAGCATTTAAGCGTTCGCGTGTAAAAATACTTATTCTTCCAAAAATTAAAATATATTAGAAGACTTATGGTCCCAATTGTTCAACTGCTATAAATCTTATTTTAATTGGTCAAACATATAAAAGCAAGTTAAATCGTAACTATGAAAGCATTTTCGCCAAAAAAATTAGTACAATTATAGTATGGTTGTTGGCAGTCATATTAATGATCTCTGTAACCATACAATGATACTCAACCATGTTTTTCCCTAAGTGTTAGCCGAACGGTATACGTGAAGTTTGGTCTAGGCCATTACTATTGGGCGTTACAAACACCTGCACAAACACATAGAACACCTACCACGTATGTGGTGTGAGTATAATGAGTCTAATACATTTTGCGATGATCGGTCTACTATGGGCTCTACCATTAATGGCATTTAGCTCGGATAGTTTCCATACAAAACAGAATAATTTAAAAAAATTTTCTCAACAGCCGAAAATACATAAAAAAATTATTACAGTAACTGACTATAAGTTATTTACGAAGTATTCCGTAAAGTAGTTTTTAAATGAAAAGACAGGTAAATTTGAATTCTATTTTTTTTTAACTGATTTGAAGGGCTATATAAAGCTTCAACGAAACAAAAATACTGCTTTTTAGTTGAAGTTGATTTTGTCAGTTATTTTTTAGTAAATATTTAATTTTGTGATTTTTTTTTTCTGATGCTTTGTGTTTTGCTGTAATGACAAAAAATCTTGTTAACTTTAGACGAATATGTACGTTAATTTTTTGATGTCTGAATTTAAATGAAATATTTTGTTAATTTTAATGAATATCTTGTTGGAGGGTCTTTAAATGAATATCCAGTTGTTTTAAAATATATTTCCAGTTGATTTTACATAAATAATTTTTTTAATTGTACTTTAAACTACA